>JAPFRF010000001.1:153569751-153772251 GCA_029282475.1 Phrynocephalus forsythii | reverse complement strand
TAACAGAACAGAAACCAATTGTCCGCCTGGCTGCCACTGAACTTCAGTCTGCTGTGTGTCTCGGCTTTACATCTGAAAGAGACCTCGCCAATTAACAAATTATTTCGATCTTGCATGTGTTTCACTTCAAATGCCAGGAGAGCAGCTCTCCCCTGCCCTCCAAAAGTGGTGAACTACAACTCCCATCATCAATCCAAGCCGACATGGAAGACGCTAGTTGGGAGAAAGTTGCATTAAATAAAGTCACAGACTGCTGAGGGGAAAATAAATTTTGAAAGTACAGTGGTACCTTGACTTACGTCATTAATCCGTTCCAGAGGTCTAGACATAAGTCAAACATGACTTAAGTCAAACAAACTTTTCCCATAGAAAGTAATGGGAAAGTGAATTAATCTGTTCCAGATGATGAAAAAGATCCCCGAAAACAGCAATTTAACACAAATTTGACTGGGATAGGAGATTCCTTCCGGGGATGTAAATGAAATGTCTCTTCAAAGAGAGGAGGAGGCAGTGGAATTATAGTCCACAAGTTATACGCCTCCACTTTTTAATATTCATAGCAACAATGTCTAACATTTAAGTTTTACCAATTTTTAACCTGACATTCTAAGTTCTGAACAACTCTATGCTTACCATTAGAGTCCCATAACTGTACAGCTCCCCAACTAAAATGCTTCCATTGTGGACCAGACTTCTGCAGCCAGATTTTTTACAAGACTGAGCCGACTGTCTAACCAGCAAGGCCAGCCCCGAGCTCCCAGTCCTTCTTCTCCTCTGGCAGCAGCGGTGGCTTCGGTGAGGCCGAGGACCAGTTCCGGGGTGCTCGGAAGTGGCCTCGCCGAAGCTGCCACTGCCGGAGGAGAGGAAGAAAGCAGGAGCAGTTTGGAGGCGATAGCCGCGATGCTGGGTCATGGCTGCTGCCCAATTCCTGTGCTTTGTGCCGGGGCTCCGAGCTGTAAGTCAAAGCCTGCGACTCAAGTAAAACAGGCCCCTTCTTGCTGTAAGTCAAATATTCTGCAAGTCAAGCAGCATGTAAGTCAAGGTTCTACTGTACTTCTCAGTTATTGTGGGAAATAATTATCAACACTAGCATTCCACATTCTCGATTTCTCAGGGTTATCTTGGGAAGAAATCACATATTTATACCTCCTCTCAAAGCCAACCTCTTTTCATATTCTGTCCCTTTTTTCCATACCTCGTTTAATATTGCAGTGACCCTAACTGTTTTGGCGAGGTCACAAAGCAAAGGTTCCTTAGTTTTCTGATGGCAATAAAAAAAATCAGGGCAATGGCTTCCATTGCTTAGGGACAAAAATTCCTTGGCAAATGACTACAGAAGTAGGAAATTGAAGAAAATTTTGAATCAAAGTTGACTTTAAAGAAATAGAAATCATTTAAGGACCTTTTCTTTTGCAAAGAGGACAGCAAGAAAATCTTCCTTTTAGGCCTTTGTTTTGTCCCATTGAGTTGTTTTGGCCTGTTAAGTGGCAATCATACTTTCACTTTCAGAACAGTGAGGAAGAATCCTCCAAAGACTCTGGCACAGCATCCTTTAGGTGGTCAGGAAGGTTGGTATAAAGAGAGATGTTTTCCAAGTTATGTACTGTGTAGCTTTGTGTGCTAATGCTCACACTTCAAAGGTAATTTCTAGCAGACAGCCAGCTGGTCTAAATAATTCAGCAGCACACATATATCTTCAGGATAAGACATACCAGTTAAAAATCTAATGGCTGCATTACACATTACCTGTAGTTTTCCTAGTTCCCAGACCAAGGACACTTTTATCCACAGTAACAATATTTCATCAGGATTTTCTTTCAATTTACTGGTGCTCTACTAGGCTACTAATACTTTCAAACAAATTTTGAGGTCACACACAACTTTTAGGATTCACACACAATGGAAACATAAGCTTTGTTCAGGCATAATGCTTTAAAATAGGCAAGGAGGCAAATGGATGGTGGAGAATTAACAATGGCCATAACTCCTGCCTCCACCCGTCCTTCCAGTTAGAATCTGGAAACCAATCTGATTTTTGCTCAAGGAAAAGTTTGTATATGTTATCAGCTAGATGAGCTTCCATGTTCAGGCACCTGTTATGGCATACAGATGCACTTAGAACCTCCTCCTCCAATACAGCAATACCTTGGTTTATGAGTGTTTTGCAAGATGAGCAAACATTTCTGAACAATTTTGCCTCGATTAGCAAGCAGTTTCTTGTAATACAAGAACTGGAGCAGGTCACATGATCACAAGTGAGACAATTCTCTCTCTCTCTCTTTCTCTCTCTCTGCTGGATTGTGGGTGATTGTCTTGAACATTCCATCTCAGGTAAGCCTCAAAGGCAGAGGGAGAAGAGAGGAACTGAGGTCTTCCTTGCACCAACCATCAACATGCAGGTTAGAGTTTTTGGTTTTCTTCATATTTATATTTAATTTTCATTCTCAAAGGCTTCCACAGCTGGGATTCGATAGTTGTGAGTTTTTCGGGCTGTTTGGCCGTGTTCTGGAAGTTTTTCTTCCTGATGTTTCGCCAGACTCTGTGGCTGGCATCTTCAGAGGGCAAGGAACTTAGGGAACTAGGAGTCCCAAAAACTCACAACTATATTTAATTTATTTTCAACATTCTTTCTTATTTTTCAAACCATTTATAGTCATGGGGCATCTATTCAAATGTTATAGGGCTACAAATTGCACTTTATTATAGTCACATTAAAAACACAGAGTAAGATCCAGTTGTTAGTTCCAAATAGAGCAGATTCTGCAGCCAGGTACCTAAACCATGGTGTGGTCATGGATTTCTAGCCAATTTCTTTTTTGGGTTTTGGCATTTTGTGTGTACAGTATATGGTCTATGGCACCTGAAAACAAATAATCTGCATTTCCATTAGTTCTTATGGGAAAATTTGCTATGATGTGCAAGTGCTTTGGTTTTCAAACATGTTTCCAGAACAAATTGTACTCATAAACAAGGTATTACTGCATCTGTGCTGGTGAAGATCTGAGCAATGTTCATAAACTTTAAATTATGGAAACCCACACATAATTTAAACTTTAATTTATGGAAACATCAACTGTTTAGCCACCTACATGCTTTCATCTATATTGCCAGTATAAGGCTGAAGAGTTGAGCGGCACCAGCATACTTGGCGCCTGATTCCAAATGCCTTGATTCCCACCTCACAGTAAAATCTTCTAGACTGTAATAGACTTCAACCATATAATTTGTTTACTCTAATAATACCTGCACAGCACAGTTTACTTGAGGGATGGTGAATTTGCTCACTGGCAGTAGTTATAAGATTTCAGCAGGGGAAAGGATCTTGGAGAAAGTGTGGTACCACTGTGCATTCAAGACAAATAAATCACAAGGGGTGCCTGTGAGAATGATTCCACATAGACACATATTGTTGGGTTCAACAAAGCCCAGGCCTCATGCAACAGCTTCCTCTGCCAGCATGAGTCTCAGGCTCTTTATTGGTATCATGGCAGAGCATCAGAGGGGGTGGAGACAGGGCTTACGTGTCAGGATAGTGTAGGCTGGTGAATTCCTGGGAGGGCTTATCTGATGTGGCAGTGTCTTTGGGCTGGTCACGTAGGAAGGTGTGATGAATGATTAACAGACAGCTTGTTATTTCCTAACATACCATCTCCTGGCCTTGGTGGATAATGTGTGTGGGGAGAGAGATAAAAACAAGCTGGCTTCCTCTGCATCAGGCCGGATGTGATCCATTGTCCTCTCCGGGGTGTCCCCGCACAGATGGGGTTCAATGATTCCCAAGTGACCTTGCAAAGGAAGCTGGCTGGGGTGCCTTTTAATATCTTCCAAGGGGATATCTCTATAGGTGCCTATTGAAGGCAGATGTGGTATGTTGAACTGTGGAAATGTTGATTACTGCCCCTGCGCTGTGCACAGGGCAATGGAATGAGCAGCTCACGTAGCCCTATTTCAACTGAGGTGCTACCTCTGTGGGTTGAATCATCCCATTTGCTTGTGTCAGTACTAAGCATCCCTGTAATATCTATAAAAGCCCTTGGGAAAATGATGAACACAACATTCACACCATAAAACAGGCACAACGATGAACTTTAATGTGTGTCCAGCTGGCCTTAGAACATAAAGAACATAAGAAGAGCCATGCTGGATCAGGCCAAAGGCCCATCTAGTCCAGCTTCCTGTATCTCACAGCGGCCCCAACAGATGGGTTTGGGAGCGCATGAGATTAGATATCTGTCTCCTGATACCACTCCCCTACATCTGGCCCTTGAAGTACCCTGGTTTCTCCATCATGGTTTGTAACCTGTGATGGACTTTTCCTCCAGGAATCTGTCCAATCCCCTTTTGAAGGCATCCAGGCCAGATGCCATCACCACATCCTGTGGCAGGGAGTTCCATAGACTTACAACGCGCTGGGTGAAAAAATATTTTCTTTTGTCAGTTCTTACTCTCCCAGCCTTCAATTTGAGTGTATGTCCCCTAGTTCTGGTATTTTGGGAGAGAGAGAAGAGCTTCCCTCTATCCACTTTACTCATACCCTGCATTATTTTGTATGTCTCAATCATATCCCCCCTCAAGCGCCTTTTTTCCAGACTAAAGAGGCCCAAATGTTTTAGTCTTTCTTCATAAGGGAGGTGCCCCAGCCCAGTAATCATTTTAGTCGCTCTCTTCTGCACCTTTTCCAGTTCCACTATGTCTTTCTTGAGATGCAGTGACCAGAATTGTACACAATACTCCAGGTGGGGCCTTACTATTGTTTTGTATAATGGCATTATAATGTTGGCTGTTTTATTTTCAATCCCCTTTTGATAATCCCTAGCATGGAATTGGCCTTCTTCACCGCTGCCACACACTGGGGAGACACCTTCATGGAGCTGTCCACCAACACACCAAGATCTCTTTCCTGATCCGTCACGGATAACTCAGAGCCCATGAGTTGATAGATGAAGTTTGGATTTTTTGCCCCAATATGCATTATGATCATATCATTATGATCATGTATCATAAAATTGATGCTCTAGCTGTGATTCAACCTGTTATATCATTGAAAGTTCTCAAGAGATGAAGGGACCAGTTCAGGCCACACAGCATTGGAGAGACCACTCAGGAGTAATTGTGCTCATCGTAACATTCCACAACAAGACTGGGGCCTCCAGCTGTTGTAAAATTCTGAAAAACCTGTTCAGGGCTCTGGGGGATTTTACAGGAATTTAATACTTTATTTATTTATTTATTTATTTATTTATTTATTTATTTATTTATTTATTTTAATATTTGTATACCGCCTGTCTTCCAGAAGAACTCCGGGTGGTTTACAGCAAATATGATTTTGCTCCAAAATTCTGAAGCACCCCTCCTGACAAAGACTGGTGTGGTGTATGCAATTAAATGCCTAGAACTGTGTACTAAAACTGATTAAAAACAGGTTGTTTTAGAAATGTTTTATATACTATGTCTATTTTCTGGAAAGGAACTGAAAGCTGATATCCTGCACATACTTACTTGCAGGAAGGTTTTAATAAACTTAAAATAGTATTTAAAGTATTGCACAAATGGTTATGTCATCCCACTGAAAAATGACCACCCAGTTAAGCAACTGCCCATTGATACTTTTTAGATGTACAGTGGAACCTTGACTTAGGTCATTAATCCATTCCAGAGGTCTAGACATAAGTCAAACATGACTTAAGTCAAACAAACTTTTCCCATAGAAAGCAATGGGAAAGTGCATTAATCTGTTCCAGATGATGAAAAAGACCCCCGAAAACAGCAATTTAACACAAATTTGACTGGGATAGGAGATTCCTTCCGGGGATATAAATGAAATGTCTCTTCAAAGAGAGGAGGAGGCAGTGGAATTATAGTCCACAAGTTATATACGCCTCCACTTTTTAATGTTCATAGCAACAATGTCTAACATTTAAGTTTTACTGATTTTTAACCTGATGTTCCAAGTTCTGAACAACCCTATGCTTACCATTAGAGTCCCATAACTGTACAGCTCCCCAACTAAAATGCTTCCATTGTGGACCAAAATTCTGCAGCCAGATTTTTTACAAGACTGAGCCGACTGTCTAACCAGCAAGGCCAGCCCTGAGCTCCCAGCCCTTCTTCTCCTTTGGCAGCAGCGGTGGCTTCGGTGAGGCCGAGGACCAGCTCCAGGTGCTCGGAGCTGGCCTCTCCAAAGCCGCCGCTGCCGGAGGAGAGGAAGAAAGCAGGAGCAGTTTGGAGGCAGCAGCCACGATGCTGGGTTGTGGCTTTCGCCCGATTCCAGTGTCGTACGCCAGGGCTCCGAGCTGTAAGTCAAAGCCTGCGACTCAAGTCAAACAGGCCCCTTCTTGCTGCAAATCAAATATGCTGCAAGTCAAGTAGCATGTAAGTCAAGGTTCCACTGTACAGAGAAAGCTCTCAATATATATTGAGCATTTCCTCCAAGGCATCAAAAATCTGCCGACCCCATTCTGCCTCCTCAATGCAAAACAGTGGTTGGGCTCTGACTGCTACACGGGATACTCAGCTTGCTTAGTATAGCTTGTGAGAAACCTCTTGTTTGCATTTTGGCCACAGTAAAGAGTCTCAAGCAATGGTAAACTTTTATAACAATACACATATATTGCAGTGCTTCAACCATGCACAGGAATGATTGGAAACATCACTTTCCTAGGAATTGGGAATATCTACCAGCTATGGCATTTAGGCTTGTATAAATATGAGATAGTATAACATCATGGATTTGCAAATCTAGGTCTGAACTAATGCAAAAGAAGATATTCGAGAAGCTTCCATAAGAAACTCTAAAGATAGCCGTGGCAGTGATCCTCCAGAAAAGAATTTGGAGGCATGCAAGGAGCTGCAGGATGGAGAGGAAAGTGTTCCCGCCATATTAGGTGGATGAAATCTCTTCCTCTTCCCAGAGGCTGACGATCATCATGCCTCATGGTTACATTGAGTTTATATGCAATTCCTTTTAACAGCAATGTCATGCTGCGTGCAAAACCAGCTGCTAACATCCTTCAGTCAATATCATTTTTCCCTACTACATATGTTTGCTGTTTATTTTCCTACAAATGTTCACATTAATAAATGTGTGCATTTACTTTCTTATGCAATCTGTATTTTATGTCCATGGCAACTTCTTGGTCTTGATTCTGTTCTCTTAGTAATTCTTTTCTGGCCACCTTCTTGACCCCCAACATTTCCAGTATCTTGCAATCAATCCACAATGTCAATGTTTCTATTTCATATGTTATAGGGTCATTCCACGTTAAATCAACCAATGCATGGAACCTTGATGTCATGGATTTGGTTAATTTTTGGTACATCTGTACCTTACCATGAGATGTTTAAAATTATTTTTTTCAGTCCTCCCATTTCTAAGATATTGCATTTTCAAAATTGCAAAAAAAAAGAAGAAGCCAAAATTCACTACCCACCATAATTTCAAATGTCATTTAATAGATACCTGTGATCGCTATACACCTGGAACAGGTGTCATTTTAAAGTTCATGAATAGGACTTTAATTTGATAAGAAAAAGTAAGTTTTATATGATACCATTGAGATACCATCCTGAAATTTGGAGTGATTGGCTACACGATATGTATCTTTAAGTGTGATTTATTTTTGAAAATGTTAAAAAGTTTTCCAAAACTTCAAATTTTATATTTATTTAAATGTGTAATTATTTTGAAATGTACAATGCAGCTGAATAAGGCTGTTTCTCTGCCCAGATGCCATCTGCAATCAATCACCCTCAGCTGCTGAAAGCAGGTATCTGAAGAAACAAAACCTATACCACTTTGGATTCTTTTTCGTCTCCCGGCCTGGCTGCAATGGCTGTTCCACTTACCAGAATAATTATTCAACAAGGCACCTTCACTTGAATAATAAGTAAAAGCATTTATTTGGCTACTAAGGATTTCACAGGAATAGTCTCTTAATGAAATATAAATGCATGATTTCCCTTCCTAACTTAAAGAGATCTAAAGCAAACTTCAGACTCAAAAGCCTCACTAATTCTACTTTAAGACAACATTGTGAAGCATTAGTCCATTAATCCATATTGCAGAATCCATTCAGGAAAAATATCTCTGCATCTCTCTCCCTCTGTCTCTGTTCACAGCACGAGAAAAAATGTCACATGTCGCCTCTTTGACCAATCAGGGTTCACCTGCCTCTTAGATGGAATGCATCTTCGGGCTTTGTTTACATTCATTGTAAACAAATCTACAGCAGGCATAGCACATTTATGTTGGCAGTGTTTACATTTGGCCTTAGAGAAAGGCTTCCCTACTTCTAAATTATGTTACAATTGCATCCTGTTCTATATCAAATGAAAGCACTATTCATAAGCTTTAAAATGACATGTGTCCCATGTCTGTAACTATCACAGCTATCTATGAAATGACATTTGAAGTTATGGTGGTGAGTGAATTTTGGCATTTTTTTGCAATTTTGAAAATGCAATGTCTCAGAAATGGGTGGGCCAAAAAAAAAAAAAAACACTGGGGAAACAATTAAGCATCTTATGATAAGGTACAAATACACCAAAAATGAACCAGATCCATGACAAGTTCCAAATGGATTTTTCATTGGTTGATTTGACATGGAATGACCCTATAGCAACCTATGATAAGCTGCTCCATCAGTACAAGGAATTTTCCAAATGTCATCTAGCAGATCAAATGAATCTGCAACATATGCCCCAATAATAGGTATTCTGTTCCTGACAGTATTTTTCCATGTATAAGACTATATTTATGTCTAAATAAGAGTACAGGAAGTATTGACACCGAGTAGTTCTCAAACCTATCCTGGACATGCTAGGGATTAGAGATGGGCACGACTCAAAAAAATGGTGTTTCGTTTGTCGTTTGGTCGTTTAGGGGTCCGTTTCGGTTCGTTTTCGTTTTCGTGATGTTTTTTGCAAAAAAATTCATTTTCGTTTCGTTAGGTAATGAAATGAAAAAATGAAAATGAAAACGAAAAATTGCTGTTTCGTTAGCATTCTTTTTGGTTCAATGCATCTGCTGCAAGGAAAACGAAAAACACGGCAAATTTGGTCGTTGCGTTTTCATTTTCGTTTTGTTTTTTTTAAAATTTCATTTCGTTTTCGTTGCGTAACAAAACGAAAAATGAAAACAAAAACAAAAAATCACTCATTTTGTGCCCATCTCTACTAGGGATTAAAACAGTATGTTTTATAAGGAAAGCATGTGCTCTGCCATTAAGCCATAGCCCTTTCTTTATAAGGATTTCAATTATTTCTCTGCCTGTCAGATTTGCTATCTTTTGGGGTAATCACTGCTTTACCATATGAGTATGGTAACAATATATGCTCTGCCTCGATGGACCCGAGGTACAGATAGTCAGTATGGATATGTTGGTGCCTCTCAGACAGCAGCAGTACAATTCTGGTTCTCCGCCAGGTGTTTCTCATTCAATTCCCATTTAAGAATATCAGCAGTGTTTTAGGAACAGTGACTTTGTTCAGCCAAACCATTTCTGACAGCCCATGCGCAGATTTTTATCTCTTTACATAAAACTCCATCAGTGGTTCTTGCTCTCAACCACACCTGGAATAGCATATGGTTTTGATCCTTAAGTTTGTTGATCCATTTTTTTACTCCCAACTAATCTGTTTCTCAAAAGCAAAAACAAACGAAACTCATCCTGTTCATACCCAAGTGTCTGCACATGTATTTAGGACAAACATGGTTGCATTGGAAGAGGGAAAAATTTCTAGAAAGCTTTATAACTCTTTTATTTTAAAACCATTGTATAAATAAACTCATTAAACATTTGGTGTAATGTTAAAGACCATGTTGGAAAATCTGTCCGCTGATGTTTTCCAAGGAAAAAAAACATTCAGCACATTGACTAACAAAAACAACCTTCAAAGCCTGAGTTGACCTTGTTTTTTTCTCCAATGTCATTTTGTAGTCAAAACAATTAATTTTACATGCGATTGAAAAGGTACAACTTGCCAATGTGAAAGGACTAGCATGGGAAATATGCTTATGAAACATGGATTGGGATAGTCACTTGAACAAAGCCACATGCAAGCTGGGCCCCTGGATTTTATTTTTCAATTTGATTTTGTCAGATGCAAATATACAGACTGTCCAAACTGGGGGGACAACACCTTATGGAATGTTACCCAAATATTTCTGTTCTCTTGAAAAAATGATGTCGCAAGTAGAATGGATTTATCTTCTCACCTGAAAGCCTCCAAGTATACCCCAGTCCTGCTCAAAAGTAAGGAAGAAGGAGAGTCCTGTTGTATAGATAGTTCTACTCATAAAAGCATAAGAAGAGCCCTGCTGGATCAGACCAAGGCCCCATCTTTCTCACAGTGCCTCTGCGAGCACATGAGACGACTAGATCCCAGTCTCCTGATGCCACTCCTCTGCATCTGGCATTTTGAGGCACCCTCTTTTTAAGCGTGGAGATAACACGTATTCCCATCATGGCTTGTAACCTGTGAGGGAACAATGCTCCTCTGTCCATACCTCCCCTCTGCATTGCCATAAGACTTTGCATTTAAGTGTTTAAACTCACTTGTTTCTATTTTCATTATGGTTTTACAGACACAGGAACAACCCAACTGTTGGTCTTGGGGGGGGGCATGCTGTTCCAGCCATTCCCCTCTTGAGAAGTTCAGATCTTGGGTGTTCCACAAAGCTTGTGCCATATCCCAAACTATTAGCTCACTTCCCTCAGATATGCCGCAGGACATAATCTGGTTGCCAGGCCAAGGCTGAAGTCAAGCTAAGTTGACCTCCATACAGGAAAAGAAGAGACAGTGCCTCTCCTGGCAATTGCCCTGTAATATAGGCGAAGAGTATGTTCTCTGCCTATTTCCAGTCAGAGAATTATAGTTTGCCTAAGATTACCTGTTGCAATTGACAGGTTCATAGTAGATATAAATGTGAGCTGGTATCTTCTCTGACCAGACTTTTACCTGTCATATTATGGCTGAAATCCAGTGGTACATTGCAACCAGAATAGGCCCATTGAATCAATGGAACTTGCAAAATCAATGGAGTTGATTCACCAGATACCTCTTCTCTATTTGTCGCTTACTACCAAATTGCAGCCAATATATTCACCTAAAACACACACACACACACACACACACACACACACACACACACACACACACACACACACACACACACACACACACACACACACACACAAATCTGCTTAGTTTAAAACTGCAGAACTATTCCAGTACTGAATATAAAGAACAGTGAACACAATGGGACATACCTTTGAGCAAATGTCCATAGGATGTTGTTGTTAAATAACATAGCCCTCTTTGCTGTACTTTTCACTGTACATTCATTCATTTACAACACATTCAGCTGAGATGATCCTGTACAGTTTTTCTGTGCCCAGTTAGGTAATTATCACCTTTCCACCCTGGCCTATACTTTTCTTGGCATTGTTACTTTAAAAGGCATTTAGTTCTGGCAGGCTTGAGTAGTGTTTAGTTACATCATTAAAGCAATCAGCACTACGGGGAATTCTTATAATGTGTGTATTATAAGAATAATTTTTATTACTTTGCGGTTCCTTTAGGGGTGTGGTTGTTACATTATAAACAAGCAGTGATAGCCCTAAGGGGGAACACATAAAAGTAACTCCTTTCAATGCCTCCTTAGATTGAAACTGACAAGGTAATTGACGAGAATGTTTTTAATAGGCAGGATTTATATCAGTCACTCTGGGGCTCCACAAATTAGGCTATCAGCAGCATGTTTACAAGTTTGTACATGCACTAAATAACATGTTTAAGTGTAGGCAACCCATGGCCATCCACCCTGTATATTACTTGGTTCAATGGGCATTGCACTTGAGTGGAGCTTTTCCTCCGGCTAAAGCCAGCAAGGCAGAACTTCTGGTGTCTCCTACAGGCCTTTGCTGTGTGACCCGAAAACTAAATACGTATCAGAAACGTTTGTCTTCCCTTCCAACTTTAAAAGCAGATTCAGAAGGACAACACTGAAAACCACTAAACTGGACTTGCTCAGTTCAGTAATCGAGCACTCCTTCAGAAAAAACAACTGTGTGTAACTCACATTCTGCATTCTTAAGGTACACAATAAACATCCAATTAAACATCTCAATTAAATACTCAGTTAATAAAACAAAACAAAACAAAAACCACAGCTGCTTCTGGTAATAACTGTATCCAAATATTATTTAAACATATGTGGCAAATTCATGTGTAATCTGTATCTTTATATCTTGCCTATCACTTTCTCAGATAGGAGAGACCAAATGGAACCAAAACTTTGCTCCCGTAACAAAAATATCCCTGTTAGAAGCTTTCAGGTTCATTTTTTTATAACAATCAGATTAGATTTTTCACAAAAGACTTTTAAAATAAGAACATAAGAACATAAGAAGAGCCATGCTGGATCAGGCCAAAGGCCCATCTAGTCCAGATTCCTGTATCTCACAGCAGCCCCACCAGATGTGTTTGGGAGCGCATGAGACTAGATATCTGTCTCCTGATACTACTCCCCTGCATCTGGCCGTTGAAGTACCCTGGTTTTAAGCCTGGAGATTACACATCTCCATCATGGTTTGTAACCTGTGATGGAGTTTTCCACCAGGAATCTTTCCAATCCCCTTTTGAAGGCATCCAGGCCAGATGCCATCACCACATCCTGTGGCAGGGAGTTCCATAGACTAACAATACATAGGAACGGGAAAACACATTTTCATTAATTGGCACTTAAAGTCCCAACAACTTACTCAGAGACGTTTGTAGGAGGAAGAATTAAAAAAACCATTTATTTATGTACATTTGCTTGAAATAGCAGATGTGTGCCTGCTGCTTTATTACTGCAGATATCCTGACAACCAACTGAAAAGATCACTAGCAAACAAACAATTGAGACCAACCCAAATGAGAGAGACAAAGAGCACCCAGCAGAGAGGAAAGTCTCGTTTGAAATTCAAAGGGTGGATGGAGGGAATGTTTACTGCTGGGTAGACAATTGCCTTACCCCAGAAAAGTTCCTCTCAATCACCGAAAGTACAGACAGCAAAAGAGGCTGAAAATCGAACTCCAATATAAAGTTATACAACAACAACAACAAAACAACAACAAATAAATTTATTGATTAGAACAGTCCATAGGGACTCAATTCACAGATTGTCTTATCTTCTTTCGGGCTCTAATGTGTACATTGTTTGCAAAGTTGCCAAATTTGTAATTAAAGCTGCAGCTTTAAGAACGCAATACGTTGAACAAATTGGAGTATCCTGCAAAGGAGATCTACATATATGACTTCTGTATATTCTGAATCTGTATTGTAGGGTACCCTATTGGATGGTGTTGCATGTACTTCAATGTATTCTATATTCTGTGTTGTTATTGGTTGATATGGTCATAGGACTAATCAATAAATTTATAAAGAATACAGAGTAGCACTACACTACCATGCCTTAGCTGCCTAGATGCCCTAAGCACATCCAATCTTGCCTGATTTTGGAAGCTAAGCAGGGTCAGCCCTGGTTAGTACTTGGATTAGAGACCACCAGGGAATACCAGGTGCTGTAGGTGCCTGGAGTAGGAACTGGCAAACCACTCCAGTATTCCTGCCAAGAAAACTCCATGGACATGGGGTCATGAATAGAGATGGGCACGACCAGGAAAAACACACGTTTCACACACACACACACACACACACACACACACACACACACACACACACACACACACACACACACACACACACACACACACACACACACCATGCCTTGGCATAAAAATATGTTCTAGAGCAGTGATGGCGAACCTATGGCACGGGTGCCAAATGTAGCACTTGGAGCCCTTTCTGTGGGCACCTGACATTGCCCCTTCATAGCCACCTGTATATAGGTTAAATTACTGTATTGGCACTTTGCAAAAAAATTAGTGGGTTTTGAATTGCAGTTTGGGCACTAGGTTTCTAAAAGGTTCGCCATCACTGTTCTAGAGTTATATGTAGAGCAGAAATGGGGATATGGAAGGAGAAGAAAGCACAGAAGTAGCTAGTACCAGGTTCAAAAGAAAGTAAAGCTCAGGGATGAAAGTGGAGAAATGTGTTTGAATTCAGCAATAACAAAAGGCAGGATGTGAAGGTGAGGGAAAACATCTCCAGTGTGGCAGAAACTACTTCCACGAATCAGCATCCTCAAGGAGCTGATCTCACCTTACAAGGATCAAACAAGGGCTGCAATCCTGTACATATTTACCCAGAGTAGCGCCACTCAGTTTGATCGGGTTTGATTCCAAATGGGCATATGCTGGATCATGGTCTTTGTTGCAATCTATATGTACATAAGTGGGGAAAGGTAGGGTGACATTCAAAAGGACAGAAATTGACAAGCTTGTAAATGGCTATTTCATTTGGAAATGGTGAAGAGATTGGGCAGCCTTCAGTTGCTCTCACCTCACTTTAACTTCAGATTGGAGTTCAGTTTGCAAAGTCTCTCATTTGTTCTCTGAAGTGACAGGCACTCAACTGGTGCAATATAAAAAAGCTATAGCAACAAGAGCAATATTAATATTACAAACTGAAGAATATTTTTATATAGTTGTTCTTATGTTCCCTCTGACTCTGCCCCCCATGTATCTTCGCCTCAAAAACTAAACAATGACAATGCAGAAAGACTGTTCTTAGAGATAAACTACTTTCTAGAAAAGGTTCCTTCAGGTTTTATTGGTCACTGGAAAGACCAATGGTATTTATTAGCAGCATTTCACTTTGTTAGCATGATTTATGCGTATCTCACTTTACAACGGTCAGCTGTCAGCTGAAATGATGGGGCTATCACAGGAGAATCTCAAAGGTTCAGCTCCTTTCAAATATGCGAAATGAACAAGAATTGTTTAATTTGGGCTGTGCTGAAACCAACAAAAAACCCTTGTAAGCATGCTGGTTGTATCCCATTTTGTTTGTTTGGTATTTGTACAGAATTCTAAAGACTTTCCAACCAGATGCACTGTTAATTCTACGAGTGAAAAAGATTTTGTTAGGCAGACATCAGGCAACCATGAACTACTAATGGAATTACTTAAAAAATCTGAAATTCACAATATAGAACCTATATCAAATGAGGGGAAAAATAATCTCTTCAATAATCTCGTCTGCAGTCAGATGCTTTGGCTTAAATCTCTTCTGCTATGTCATGAAATTGATGTAGTAACGAACAAATAAAACTTTTCTCCCACATTTGCACATCTCTCAGAAAAGTGCAAAATATAGCAAATTTATTTTTATTAGTGAGATTCAAAATAAATCATATCTTCACTGAATTACAGTATTGAAATGGGACTCATGGGGTCATCTCGTCCAGTTTCCTGAGAAGCCAGGAATCCACAGCAAAAGCATAGATGGCATTTAAACCTCTGTTTAAGAGCCTACATCATGCAATTATTGCTATAATTAATACCAAACAGGCATTAATCTGTTTAAGGGCACATCTTATATCATTTTGAAAAATTTGAAGAATATTCCATTTTTCTTAGTGTCACTACCCTTTTATCTCACAGAGTTGTTTGCTGAATTATTTCTATCTTGTATTTGAAATGAAATTGCTCTTTGTACTGCTAACCAATTCTCCTGGATTGTTTTGAGATATTTATATTTCAGCAAATAATCACACATGTTGCCCTGTGTTTGTTTTGCACTGCAGTGAAATCTGTTAAATAAGTAAAAGATGGCCATTGGCCAGATATGTTCCCTTACTACTTAGCTGATATAATAGTAAATATCATTTTTTTTCAAACACAAAAAGTATACACATATGAAAGGCTGAAAACCCTAAAAATTATTCCTATCTTGAAATGAAACATCATATATAATGCAAGAAATGAAAATAACCAAACTGATTATTTTGGTTTTGACCCAATATATGGCCTTTGAGGGTCATATATTGGATGAAGTTTCAAAACAGCCCTGTAAATGTTAATATATCTTGAAATATAATTGCCATAAAATGGACGCATTTAGTACCAGGCATGGGACAGAAAACTCTGTACAGTAAATAATTGCTAACTGCAAGATGGGTTGTTCAGGTAGATTCAGACAATGCAGGAAGAGATCACATTTATATTAATTGCACTAGGCAAAATTTCTTCTCGTTTAAAGGTGAAATTCTGAATCACCTGTCTGTGACACTGTGAATTCAAACTGGAATTCTAAATTAGGCTATCACATTTATAATAGAATTTAAAACAAAAGTGAACCAGAAGCACTTTTGCTAGTTCTCTTGGTGCTAGTTTCTAAACAAGTGCCACTATTATTTATTTATTTATTTATTTATTTATTTATTTATTTATTTATTTATTTTGATTGTGCTAAGGCCATTCAAACACCTCCGGGGAGTGAAGTGTTAATTCAAAGACAATTGGATCACTCCCATGCAAGCTATTAAGCTCATCTGGAGTGCTTGTTGAAATCATTGTGAACCTTTCACTGATGGCAGCCACTTGAGGAGGCTCGCTGTAGGGAACAAAGAGCCAAGTAAATATTGTAAGGCATCATTAGAAAAGCTGGCTCAGCTACACCATCCAGTCCACACTGAGGCAAAGTTAAATCATGCTTTCCCCTTGTTCTTGGCCCATATTCTCTCCTGCTCATTTTCTGTTAACTGCATTGTTCTCTTGGTTTGCCTTTTTGGTGATTCTATGCCCTGCATCTGTGAGCACTTTGCAGCGGATTTTAGTGGCCGTGTGAAGGCAGCCAAAGCCTCCCTACCAACTTTGATGAGACTGAAGAAGCTACTTGGATAAATAGCAAAACATTTCATTCTAACAAGAAAACAAGTCCAGTTGCCATGACTCAACTTCTGGACTTGCTTGGCAGAGAGTTCCAGAACTTGTGGGCTGCTTCTTAGAATACCCTTCCTGCATGTTAGGAAATGGTGTACACAAACAAATAAATAAAACTTCTCTTACCAGGTAATTGCTAAGGATAACCAAGCTATAGTAACATAAATCACGCACAGGTAATTTGGCAAAATGTAAAGACAATGTCTAGTATAACATAATATACTGTAAAGTCATTCAGGGATTTTACTCAGAAATGATTTATCTTTCCTATACAAGTAGTGTAAAACTTATGATTCATTCTACTTACATAGTTACAGCAAGGACTTTTAAAAATTCATATACCGTGGACCCTCGTATAACAAATGATTTGTATAACATAAAATCTGTTCAACATAAAATATTCTGGGAGATAGGGGAAATTTGCTTAACAGAATCACCAATGGGGCGAATCCGTACAACATAAAAATGGTCGTGATTAAGGATTACTCCATTTTCAATGTATTCCTATGGGAAATTTGTATAAAGGAAAATTTACTTAACAGAATTTCATTTGGAATGAATGAATTCCTTTATACAAGGTACCACTCTACCTATATTTGTGCCGTCTTCAGATTGACCGAGTTGTGGCTCAAGCCATGAACAGTTTCTCTTAGACATGCAGATGATGCAAGCACTGCTGTTCCCATTTGACTCGCAACGCACACCCGCTGGTTTCTGTTCTGCCAGCACATCTTTATCAGCAGAATAGCTGTGCTGACAGACTCTTCCGCCAATATATCTGAGACATTCCACCCCAGTATCTCTCATGGTATAGACCTACTTCATGTCCTTTCAAATTTCATCACCTCTTACTCTTCTCGGATACAGTCTTACAAAATCCTCCTCTGTTTCAATAACATTTGTGCAGTCCTTGGAGCATTCTACTCACAGGGAGCACATCTCTCCTTTCAGTGAAACTCCTTAGTGTTCTTTTTAATTATAATAGGGCATGTTTCTGATTATGGGACATTTCAGTGATAATTCTATGTTTATACTTAAGTCACTAATGAGGATCATAGCTCCTCTATGTCAAGGACAAGTTACTCAGTGTAATATTTGCATGGGTCAGATAAGAGGTTAGTTGTCCCTGTGCATGTTTCCAATTGGCCTTGAATAACAGCCTGGGCCTGGGAATGATGTGTATTTGAATTACACAGCAGGGACCCTTATTACTGATTATTTCTGCTTCTGATGATGTACTGAAGTAATGGGTGAGAAATATAAGATTTTCAGATCATCTCGTTTAATTTAAAACACACACATACAAGCAATGAAGTATACATTTCTCTAGTGGTGATGTTTGTTTTGACCAGCTGTGATGGTGAATACAACTCATACAAACCTAGACAACTATTCAGATTAATTAAACCTATTAATAAATAAATAGCAGCTTGTGAAGAGTCCAAATCTCATGGTTTTATTAAATATCTGCTTTCTTGGGTGTTAACAAATAAATTAGAAACAAACAGAACAGTGCAACATTTTTATAGTTATAGAACAGTCATAGGATTTGTTTAAATGGCAACATATTACAGCACTACAACATTTTATTCTGTTGCCACTTATCTGAAGAAGTGGAATTGATCCATGAAAGCTTACAATAAAATACAATAGTTAGTATTTAAGGTGCCACATATTTTTGTCTTGTTTGTCTATTTGTTTTATTTTGTTTCTTTGGATTTCGCCTCATATGCTTGCATAGATTAACATGGCTACCTTTTCCAAAACTACAGCTAAGATGATGAAGATTTGCTAAAAGATGCACGTTTGTCACAATACTTATGTTTCAGATCTTCAGTCTAGGCACTTTGGAGGCTGGGGCTGTAGGGTTATGTCTTTTGTAAAGGTTAAACACACTTGAGACAAACTTCCCCTACTTAAGAAATGCCTCTGCATGCCTGGAGCAGCTCCTTATCCATAGAAATCTCTTTACCACATTAACCCATTATTGATCTTAGACCTGACCTGACCTATACCTAGAAGATCAGCTTTCCTGTGAATGAGAAGAACTTTAATTGATTCTGTGACTGAGCCATAAGTAGGATAAAGATCAACTTTTGATTTCTTTTTAAAGCAATAGCCCATAGGCTTTTTCTCCTCCCACAAACTATGGATTATTTCCAACTCTTTTCAAGTAGGTTAGATAGATGTGTTTTATCAATTATGTTAGTGATATTTTTTGCATGCACACTTATTGCTAGATCCCTATGAAAATATTATATATGCATCTAGGGGGAAACCAAGAGAATATTTTTAGTAGTAATGAAATTGTAAAGGTTTAAGTAGGTTGATGGAATCTACAGACTACTCCTTGATTCCTTGAATTTCAGCTGTGTCCGAACAGGTACCATGAGAGATGCCACAAAAGATGGGGGGCTCCTCTGCTCAACTGTCGCAGGCCCCCAATAATTTGTGCTCTTGTGATTTTGGGCTGTGAATTGCAATGCAGATTACTTGCATGTTTAGTTCTTTGTGCTTCCCTCCATGGATCACCAATGCCACTAGAAAATCACTTTTGTTTGGGAGGAATCTTTGAATCAACAGGAATGTATCATACCTGAGGAGGTACAATTTGAAAAGTAGTCAACTGTACAGTTTTATTCTGCAAACAGGTCAAGCCAATGTATACAGCTCTCCTCCTCCTCCTGAGTCTCACATCAATCATTTGAGGGATCTGCTTCTGAGAGAGTGTGACTGATCCGAGTCTCCCCAGTGAGCTTCACTGACAACTGGGGATTTGACTCTAGGCCTTCTGACTCTTGAGTCCTAACTGAGCTCTCCAACCTCCACATTTTAGCAGGCATGGGCAGTTGAGAGAGCGATTGCAGAGAGGTCTCACCACGTGAGGAGGTATACAACTGGACCTCTCTACATCTCATCACTTCTGTGATTGCCTTTAGGAACATTATAATTTGAGCCACATACTGTTAAATACTAGTGATATAGTTTTTGAATATTTGTAAATTATTTTGAACCTGTGTTTGTTTTAAACTACCTTAGGAAGCCTGGTGAACAGGAAGAAGGTGATCAAATGCTTTAAATAAATAACTACTTTAAATGTGCATGGGTCAGACTAATTAGTCAAATGGAGATCTGTGCTTCATTTGTCACCTCATTTGAAGTGTCAGATAAGTTTCTCCAGTTGAGTGGAACTGCACTAGCAGTTATTTATACTCAGTATGGATATGACTTCAAGGGATTAGAAACCTATAAACTCTCTTGTTGCTTCACTGCTTTTATGTACTTTTTGATTAAAGGACTCCAAATGAGAATATGAATTTGTTATCATGACTCAACTAAATAATACTTTAATTAATAAGGGCTGTTCAGATATTTCTATAAAAGTGAGCCAATATATCCTTGCTTAAATCTAGAAACTTTCCTCTACTTATTGGCAAGAAACCAGTCATAGGCTGTCAACAGTCTTTTCAGCTTGCTTAAGGGGTTCTTGACTTCCTCACTGGTCACTGGTATGTTTTAAGATTCTGCAAGAATGAATATGAAATGTGTGAAAAAGTCTGTGCATATAGTCAATATACAATGAGAAACCTAAACTGAGTCAAAACAAGTTTTTATTTTAAATGGATGCAAAAGGTGTATGGAAAGCAGAATTGACTTGTGTGTGTGCTCTCTTTCTCTTTTCTTTAAAAAACTGCAATTAATTATCATCTGGTTTCTATGTACTCCCTCCACATGTAAATGTGAAGGGAATTCTCCATATAAACTAATGAACTAAACTGAATCCAAATAGAGGCCAGCTGGCAGAATTACCAAGTAATTTTATACACATGATTGACTTTATGATCGTTTCACCAAAGTAACTACTCTTTATTTTCACAATCAGTACCAATGACAATTTGTGGTGGGTGGGGAGATGGAACGGATTATTGAAATCAGGAGAATGAGGAGTGGTTTGTTTGATGCCCTACCATGCACTCTTGCATACTCCTTTTTCATATAATTGACACTGAATTACAGGACTTCATGGCTCCAAAACAGCAGAAAGTAAATGGCAGCCTCAGAGACATGAGCAACCAATGGTGACATAATCATTACAGATAGTCCATTAACAGCACCTTGCTGTGTGGCTTTTAAGAGGACAAATGACTGGTTTTGTTTTTGGCTTTGTGGTTTCTTTTTTCTTTCTTCACTAGAGTTTTTCTTTGGATGGCACACTATTCTCATCTTGTTTCAAGTTCCTTTCTTTTCTCCGCTCATCATGTATTCATTTCTTTGCAAATGCAAAAATGCATTGGGAAAGAAAGCAATATGCTTCCAGTGGAGATTATTCATTTTTTAAAAATGCTGTTTCAGACTACAAAACTTTTATCCATTGTGAGCTGGGCTGACTATAATCTGATGAAACAAAATGGGGACAGAGGGTGGCAATGAGTTTAAATAGTCTAGAATGCCAGAGGAAATCTGTTTTTACAACAAGTAGTGCTTCCTCAGATATATTTGTACATATGTCTGTATGAGTATGCACATTGTGTAAAAACAAACACACAAATGTGGGCAACAACTTCTGTTTTAACCAATGCCCAAATTAAAATGTTAAAAATACATCCTTTAAGGTCTTTTTCTAAGCATCAATCATATTTGCATAACATAATAAATAACATGCAAAAGAGTTTATTTATTTATTTATTTATTTATTTATTTATTTATTTATTTATTTATTTATTTATTTATTTATTTATTTATGAGTATTTTTATCCCACCTTTCTCCTTGGAAAAGGACCCAAGACGGGTTACAGTAATGAGGGATAATATACAGTCTATTACAATTAAGACATGTTCAAGTAATTGAGAACAAGGAATTGAGGGACATCTAGGCAAGATACATAGTAGTCACTTTACAACATGATGCTGCATAATAACAACCCATCAAAGTTGGAGACATTTGTTTTTGCTTTTCAGCTGAGTTTGCTAACTGTTCGGATCAGAGTTGTGTAATTTAAAAAAATAACATGATTAACTGAAGTAGTAGACACAGTTACATCTATGCATCCCTTCCTTGTGAAATTGATTTTTTAGAAGGCAGGGTTATTTTCCAAGCATTAACAAACCATCACCTCTGGTACTTACACCAGAAGCATAGACTAACATAACAAATTACATTTGGTTCTACTTTTAACCTGCTGCTAGAACAATAACGTTCTAGCAGCAGGTTAAAAGTAGAATCAAATAGAAATGATGGTGTGAACTGAGTGTCTATGGAAGACCTCTTCGGATACTGCGAAACATCACTGAGGATGTTCCCTTCTGCATTCTTCAACAATAAAATCCCCTGGGAAAGGGTCCCAGAGGACAGCATTTTCTAAAGACCTTAATGCTATTCGGCTTAACAGGGAACTAATGATGTTATTGCCGCAGAAATGATAGAGTACTAGAACTTAACAGACACTCTTGTGATTCCTTCCCAAAATGCTGTGTCCCTCAAGACTCAAGCCCCACACTTGAAACCTCAAAGGGGAGGGGGGTGTCTTTGAGTATTTGAATACTGTACTCTTGAAGGAAATAAAGACAATGACTAAATGCACCTTGGGAAATGCACTTATCCTTATCCTGGGGCTGAAATAGCAACCAGCAAATGAGTGGAGCTTAACTGGAGGAGTCAAAGGCTCAGAGACATAACCCTCACCCTTCAGGTCCCCCATGAGTCAATAAGAGTTGCATGGCATACCATTTCCTGTTGGGAGCAGGAGTCCATCTGTGTCTCAATGGCTGAAGGAAGAACCATTCTCAGGACTTTTCCTTTCCTTTTTTTGGTCTTGGAGCTCTAGCAGAAGGTGCAATACCATCTTTTCCTAGATAGATAGGATTGCCCAGTAAACACCTGTGCATTTATTTTTACATTTACATTTTTAATATTTTTCTTTCATTCTTATTTTTTTATATTGTATATTGTATTATAATGTTTATATTGTATTATATAACGTTCTAATATATGTTTTTTATGGTTTGCTTTGAGCTACCCAGAGAGAGGCAATACTAATGGGATGGTACAGACATGTAAATAAATAAATAAATAAATAAATAAATAAATAAATAAATAAATAAATAAATAAATAGCTGAAACCCCATTGAAGACATGGCACCACAGGCTCCCTGGATCACCTGCATTGTTTCCCAGTTGCTTTCTGTGGAGAATCAAGGTCTTAAGTAATCTATAAACTCAATATTGTTTGGGCCTCAGTAATTGTCAGGTGACTGCTTCTTCAAAACATCAGCCCATGCCACCCGTTCTTCACAGACCTTGTTCCTCTGGGTTGCTATACCAAGAGAAGCTAAGGAATCATGCGTTCTTGGCTGTGGCTCCTACATTATGGAATGGGCTCCAAGTGGAGGTTCTTCTGGCCTCCTATCATTTAAGAGAATGCTTAAGACTCCAATGTTTCAGGAAGCTTTTAAGGTTATCCTCTTGTAAGTTATCTCTACAGGTTTTCCCATAGTCTGTTATTACTTGAAATTTGATGGATGGATGGATTGATGGGTACCACCCTTCTAATCCAAAGGCACTCTAAAATTATCATATGTGTGTTCTTAATTTTGATGTTTGGGTAATTGCTTAATATGTAAACAGCTTATAGTAGTGTAGTTTACTAAGCTGATAGTATAGCAATGCAAGAATGAACGAAATAAAAGAATTTCCACAATCGGCTGAACCTAAAATTTTTGGTGACATCACAAAGGCCATTGTCTTTCCCCAGCCTCAGATCCTCATTGTGAGATGGGATGTTTGTGACCTGTGAATGCTGCTCAAAATGCTTCAGTACCATCGACACAAGCCACATGATATTGTAAGGGAAAACATTTTGTACAGTGAGAATCACAAATATGCTCAGAGGGGGCAAGGAAGTTTGACTTTGCCCACCCAGAACGAAATTAAGTTATGAGACAAAGTTTCTGGAGTTAATAAGGGCCACAATGTATTAACAACATTAATTAACTGTACTGTAATAACTGTAGATTAAAGAGGGCCTGTGCGTAGCACAAGGGGTAACTCCAGTAGGTGTTATAACTTGTCAGCCCCTCCGATTTAAAAGAGATTCATCCGGCATGATGTATAATGCCTCAGGTAAGATGCATAACAGGTACTAGAGCCATCTTACCCTCCGGAATCTCCTAACCATCGGCAGCCCTCTTTTCCTGTCAGGGAGTCCTATTTAGCAATACCTATTGCTAATTTTAGTTTATTAAATTTATCCATGAGGGCTGCCCAACACCTAAAAGATGCTCCATAACAGAGGGGCATACTGAAATTAACAGACCACTTGTGCTCACCACTAATTGTGACTGAAAAGAAGGATTTTAAATAACGTTGTCCAGCCACGCCTTGCAGATGATGGGATGGGTGAAAACACACCACCACTCCAGGCCAATTTGAGTGACAGCCAAAAATTCCCATCTGGCCCCGAAACGACCAGCAAGCTTCACCATCCGTAATAAAGAGTGGGAGGGAGGGGAGCTTGGACTTGCACAGGCAGAGGGTGGGGAACACACAGAGCCTTAAATAGACTTGCTCCCCGCCCATGCAGTCTGCGTAGGGGCGTTCTACTTTGTGCCCGCGTTCTTCCCAGTGGGCAAAGAAGCCCCACCTGAAAATGAATTTCAGGCAGAGCTGCCATAGTTAACAGGTGACATTGTAGGCTCAGGTAATTCAAAACAGTGACTTGGTGCAGCAAATCTTTCACTACAACAGTGTATCATCCTTTAGCTGATACACTGCTAGCTTCTATTTAACTAAAATTACCATAAAACCCAGCAAAGGTAGTGCTGAAAAGTTAAGCCTCGTGGCGCAGTGGTTAAATGCCTGTACTGCAGGTAAAACTGCTCACGACCTGGGTTCAATCCCTGGTAGCAGGCTCAAGGTTCACTCAGCTTTCCATCCTTCCGAGGTCGGTAAAATGAGTACCCAGCTTGCTGGGGGGGGGCAATGTGTAGCCTGCACACTGTAATTAAAATTGTAAACCGCCCGGAGACTACTTGTAGTGGTATGGGGTGGTATATAAGCAGAACACTTTGCTTTGCTTTTAATTTAAAAGGACAAGGTTATCTTACAGCCACCATAAGAAATAGAACTAAATTTGTGTCTAGGAATATGTATAATACTATACATTAGTGCTATTTAATAGAAAATACAATTACAGTATGCATGTCTGTGAATCAGCATTTCTGCTTCTTAATTTTGAATAGAAATGTTTTCTGAAAGTGTTACTTTTCATGTCAGTCAAAGGAAGAGTAAAGGAATCTGGCAGCCATGGTAATGCCTTCATCTTCTCTGTGGGGTTTTGGGCTGAATGTGACCAATTCTTTTACTGTTCCAGTCATCATCTCCTGTTAGAACAAATATCACAGGGCTCTGTATGGGTAATTGATCATTTTAATAGATCTGTTTAACAGATCATTTCATAAATGATCAGGAGTTCAAGAAAAGAAGTGAGCTGGCCAAATTTTTGGACAGAATCGTGAAAACATGGCCCACATTAGAATAGTCTATTCGATCTATGGTATGATGGCCATCTTGGCCACACCATGTTGTAATTCAAACCAGACCACCTGAAAAAAACAAAAATCCAAATGTTTTGCTATAGCATTTTAAAATTGCATAAGTGAACAAAAGAAAATGGGGTTTGTGCACAAACACACTCCTTTATGAGTATGGAGAACACAGATAGTACACATTTGTGGTGTTGATGTTAGCTGTCCCACATGTTCTTGGTCTTATGGAGTGAAAACATCTATGTATTTATTAATTGTATGGTGGTTCTTGTGACACAAAAGAAAAAAAGGGAAAAAGAAAGTTCTTAAAGTTTATCATACTAATAAATACAGTATATGCTCAACCCAGGAAATTTTCAGGAGCAAAATTTCAGTGCAGGAATGTTAAAAAGAAGGGGGAATAGAATGAAAATCCCAAGCAACTATACATATTATGTTTAATTTTTGTCTCTACAGTGCAGTCAAGCTCTTTGCACAATTTGGAGTTTTTAAAAGGAAGTATTGGCATAGGGAACTCATGGTCTGGTAGGGAAAGATGTCACCTGGGTAGACCATGAGAGGCACAAAAATTAACAAAATAGATACGAAAGCTGTAGAAGAAAACCTACAATATTTGAGAGAAGTTATAGTTAAATGGAGGGACATAGGCCATTGTAGATAATTTAAAAAAATCTGGAGAACAGCATGGTTTGGGAGATTATGCATAATATAAAGAAAGGTAGAGAGAAAGGTTTTTCTCCTGCATTACTAATACTGTATTTCTAGACCATTCAATGAAAACAGGATTGGCAGAAAAAATAAGACAGACAAAACAAGCTGGCTTTTTTGTTTGTTTGTTTCTCCAGAGCACAGAGTGGATGGATTCCAATTAACAGAAAGGCAGTTGTGGCTAAACCTTAGGAAGAACTTCCTTTCAGTATGAGGTGTGGACAGTAGGAGAGCATCCTTCAGACATGGGTGGTTTCTTTGGATCAGAGATTGAATGGCCATCTGTGAGTGATGCTGTTTCATTTGTATTGGCAAGGAATTAGACTCAATACCCCTGAAGTTTCTTTTACCAAGTCTACAGTTGTATGATTCTGTGGAAAGTAAATGCTTCTCCAGAAGTTAATAGTTGTTTAATGGAATTCACTGCACAAAAGAGCCATTTATGTATGTGGGTTTAAAGAGAACATAAATCTATCGAGATACCTATGCCCACAGCTGTCAGGTTTTTCCTAATGCTAGGTGGGATGAGAGGAGGGAGGTATAATGCATGTGTGTGTGCACCTGCGCTGCCCCTCCAACCATGCGGGCCAAAGTGGACGTGGCCCCGTAGAAGCCGCACCAGGGAATGAGAAGGGTGGCAATAACGAGGAGGGCATGGTGCAGGATCCGGGCATGAGAAGACCAGGAAGGGGAGGCGAGGAGAAAATGAACCCTACCATCCAGCTAGTCTGCCTGCCTGCCTGCCTGGTGCCCAAACACTCAGGCTGCCCAGATCCTGCAGCTTTACCAGGAGCACGCCCAAGCCATTCCTCCCTTTCTATACCCCTGGCACCGCAGGATCCTTGAAGTGTGGCTGCCAGAGAGGATCAAGGGAGTCACAGGGCGCTTTTACATGACCCCTAAAATCCAAGGCAAAGGGCTCCCAGATCCGGAGCTTAAAATTGTTTTCCCACCAGCTCCGGGTTTTTTAAAAAATTAAGTATGACCATGCCCACCTAAGTGCATCCCAGTGCATTTTCCAAGTACCTGGTCTCTGAAGGTGAAACATTTCTGATGCAGATGTAAAGCAGAGAGTGCCAGGCTCTCCTCGCCTTGTGTTTGTTTGTTTGTTTGCCCCCTGCCCCTTTAAGAGACTGGAAGAGATTGGAATGCTTCCTGGGGCAGCTCCCCATGGCAGAGGTGAGCCTGCATTTTTTTCTCTCCCTTTTTCCTTCCTCCCCTCAGGTAGACAGGAGCAAGGGAGTGCGGAGGGTGGGAACACAGGAAGAGCAACAAACCCCCAAGATCTCTGGTCCGAATTTAAGTTGCCAGCAGATCTTAGGGGTCATGTAAAAGCACCCATAGTCTCCTTCTGTCTCTCCAGTCAGACTCCCAAGTCTCTCCTGTTAGCAGCTGGAGGAAGTTCACCTCTGCCTCCACTACCTGGGACATTTCCAGTAAGAGAAATGATCCGGAAGACTGCGGGACAAAGGCTAGAAAATAGGAATGCCCCGTCCAAATTGTGACACTTGACAGATCTGCCTCTGTCAGTGGCTCTTATTCATTATATTGATACATTTGCACAATCTTGAATTTAACAAACAGTATGGCTTCAGGTAACCAGAGGGCAACTGCCTTTCTCTCTTATTTGTGGGCTTCCAAGAGTCATCTGGATGCTAGCTGTGGAAATATGCAGTTAGCTGATTAGACTGTACAGTGTTTCCCCGCCCTTTTGCACTTCATATACTGTGGTCCAGGTATATTGTGGGACCACAGTATATGAAAGGCAAGGCTGTATGGGGTAAGCAGGATGGGCCTATTTCAGGTCTCCTGTACTTACCCCAGGCCTGGCGCTGCCCCAAATGGGCTCTGATGGCCTTCCTGGGCCTGTCAGAGGCCCTGGAAGTGCTTTCGAGTGAACCAGAAGTCACTTCTGGATCACCAAAACAGATCAAGGGCCTCCGACAGGCCCAGGAAGGCCATTGGAGGCTAATTCGGTGTAGCGCCAGGCCTCAGGTAAGTGTAGGTGGGCAAAGACAGGCCCCCAGTCCCAATCTAAGCCAGCATCCACATATTGTGGATTTTCAGTTATCACAGGTCGGGTCCCTAGCCCTCACAATAGGTGGGGGCTTACTGTATCTGGTTTTGCAAAACCTGCTTAGTGCTTACATTCCTAACTATTTTGAAGTTCTGAGGAAACTATGTGGAGGCAGATGCTATATACTCTGGTCACCTTCCTTAAAGTCCATTGCTATTTGGCTAAATATTACCATTGAGATGAATTTTTATTACTTTACTATCTACAAGGATTCCTTTCCTTTCAATGTTGCTCAAAGTGTGTGCTTGTTTCCCTCTTTGTGTGACATTCAGCCTTAACAATTACATGAAGCTGGCCTTCCATTGTAAAATGAATGCTTCTCAACCACAGTGAGCAATGTATTCTTATAATGATTGATGACAGATGTCCAATCAGGCTCTTGTTACTGGGATATGCGCTGTGGTGGGACCAACAGAGTGGTGTGCCAAAGGCCATATGCAAAACTGGAGAGGCTGAACAATTTGGATTCACTGCTCTTTTTTCCTAATATGAGTCTAGAGTACTGGGGAAGGTCACCTTTCGTAATTGCAACCCGAGAACCAATGTGGCCTCAATAGATTTCTGTAAAACTGGTTTTGTTTAGAACAGACCAAAGTTTTCTCTGCTTTCCCATTCTTGTACTTTCCCCCCTTTTTTCTCTCTCTCATCCTGTAAATATCCCTTACAGCCCTGAGGCCATGACCATATGTGTCTCACATTGGCCAGCCTGAACCCTTTCCATCAGCTGCAGAAAACTTTTCAACACATCTGGCACAGACTTTTCACATCAGCTGCTACAAGCCTCTGTGTGTAGTAACGATGAGACCTTTCCGATTGGCGGACACTGGCTTTGCTATGCAATTGCCTATTAAGAAGACTAGAATTGCTACCACAGACTGTTCACATTAGCTAGGCAGAGGTTTTACATTTCCATTTCATTAAGGGCCAGGATCTTCTTTCAATTAAAATCAGTGGAATAGTTCACAACTATTTAAATGAGAACTGGATAAAACCTTTTGCAGGTGTAACTGGTCAATTCTGGTTTTCCATCTTTAAAGGGAAAACTCCTCTACTGATCTGAGGGCTGAACCAATAGGATGTTTGTTATAGATTTTATTCAGGCTACATTATGACTAACATTCCAATCCAGTTCTAGCTTAAGTTACAGTTTAGTTACTGTTTGGTACTTTGGGAGCCATAAAACCTCTCATCCTGCTTTTTTAACCTGGATCTTCCACAGTCAACACCCAAACTTGAACTATTGTAATATATGGTTACACTCCTTCCCATAAGTATATAACCCCTTGATAAATCTGTTCACAGATTTCTTTATGCAGTCTACAAATTGCTCCCTTCCAGTGATCTGGCTACTAATTTTACCAACCTCAGAAGGATGAAAGTCTGAGTGAACCTTGAGCCAGCTACCTGGGATTGAACCCAATGATGTGAACACAGCTATAACTGCAGTAAAAGTAAATGTTTCCCCCACACATGCGTGCTAGTTGTGTCCGACTCTAGGGGCAGTGCTCATCTCCGTATTCAGGCTGAAGAGCCAGTGTTGTGCAAGTCCATGGCCATGTGGCTGGCACGGTTGCAAGGAAACACTGTTTTACCTTCCCGCTTTTTACGGTGGTACCTATTTATCTACTTGCATTTACATGCTTTTGAACTGCTAGGTTGACAGGAGCTGGGGTTATCAGCAGGAGCTTGCTCCGCTGTGCGCCACCCAGGATTCGAACCACCAAGCTGCTGACTTTGCAGCCAACAGTTTTCGGAAGCCTTAGTACACTGAGTATAACTGCAGTACATCAGTTTAAATACTGCAACACAAGGCTCTTCCTCATTACAGACTGAAGGTGATGTGAAATCTCTATGTTCTTTAAACTATCTTTATATCTTTGCATATGAAAATACATGTTGACTTGACTTAGTTATGTCTATTAGTTTTTATTACACTGATTTGCTTACTTATTGTTTAGGGTTGACATTATGTTTCATATACAGTACTTGCCTAAATTTTAAAAACCGCCCAGAGTGGCCTTGTTGCTAGATAGTGCCATATATAAATCTAATAAATAAATAAAATCAATAATAAATACATAAATAAATAAGTGCTTCAGCTGCAAATGTAATGTCTTCACTGTAATCCTTTGAAAAAAATGGAGTGGCGTATGGACAAAATTGCTCTTGTGCCTTCTACCAGGCATGGGGACAATACTGGTGTGTAGTAAGAGACTTGATTCGCCAATGCCCCACTAAATGGGCCTACTCTAGTTGCAACTTAGTACAGTAGCCAACACAATTTCAGCCATTGTTTCCACTGTTTTTCTCTGCCTGAGATTTCAGGATAGAGGTGGAATATATATGAGCCACAAAAGCTCATATTGAAATAAATGTATTGGTCTGTAAAGTGCAGCAATATTTTGCCCCCCTTTTCTCTCTTTTCATCAGATTTTGCCAACATACCTGAGAGTAAGTTACATAGATCTTGGTGGAGCTTACTTTTGATTAAACATGAATAGGATGTGTACCTACAAGAGATGACTCTAAGCATGTTAGAACCCCAGGTAACCTCAGAGCTTTATCTAGTAATAAAGAAAAAGATCGTTGATGCCCTCTGTATTTGCAAATCTAAAATCTATTATAATTGTTTCTGGTAAAGTTCATGTGGGTGGCTGCAATTAATTAATTGATATTGTGCTTCCACATACTGCATGCTCAACTAAATATTGAATGGCTGGTTGCAGGTGATAGCATTACAAATGTGTTTTAAAAAAAATTCACTGAGTATAAATGTATTAAAAGCAAGCGCCATTCATTAAAACATACTGTACACAGAGAGACTTTTCATCCATAAGAATCTGAGTTGGCTTCTGGCACTGTTGGTGATGAATGGTGTGAAATGAATATCAGATTAAGATGTGAGACTGCAGAGTTGTGAAAAGATTCCCATGGCACCCTGACTGTACTGACTTTCTTCACACACTAGGGAACGACTAGCTTAAAGTCTGCCATGACATCAATTAAAATTACTGCCACATTATGAAAACAAAATTAGTTGCACTTCTGTCAATTTTATAGCTCTACTTTGATAGAAGAATTCATTTTCATTATGAATGAATGAGGGTCCTGGAGAATTCAACCGATACGGTGAAGTAGTCGTTGCTGTACTGTAACAGATGGGAAAGGGGGTTTATAATTCACATCTCTATTGAGAGGCAAGTTACTATCAGATGTATCCTGTGTTTCATGGGCACTAAAGGCAAAATTCCTATTGATTCTAAGGCATCTGAATAGTATCTTATTTTTTATTGCTGCAGTTTTGTTAGAGGATAAACTATCTTAGAGGGGAAAGAAACACCAAGACATCAAAAGAGGATATGATAACAACCATTGATGCACATGTTAGAAATAAAACACAACCAATAGACAAGTCAGGTGACCACGTTGAATATAAAGATTTTCTATGCCTTAATTCAATCATGCAGATGCAACCAAGAAATCAGAAAACTGAGATCTGGAAAAGCTGCTATAAACGGACTAAAAGATCCTCAAGTGAAAGAATCTGTTATTAGAAATGAATGCCAAGATCTGCCGTTCAGTCATTTTCCCATCTACTTTGCAGAGATATGAAAACAGGATGGTGAAGAAAGTTGATGGGGGGGGAATCTTTTCATCTGTATTGTGGTATTGAAACAGGGGCTTACTGGCACCTTGGACTTCCACAAAGACAAAGTGAGTTCTAGATCAAATCAGTCTCTCTAGATAACAAAAAATGCTACATGGAGGCTATCATGCTTTGGCCACGTCATCAGATGAAGCTCACTGGAACTGGCAATAATGCTGGGAAAAGCTGAAGTTAGTAGAGGAATAGGTGGCTCTAATATGAAATTGATTGACTCAATATAGTAGCCAAGTATACCACACCTAAGCCAGGATTCTAATGACAGAATCTTTTGAAAATCAGAATCCTTTGAATAAAATGGCCATAGGTCCGGATTACTATGGTAGATTCCCAATGAGGTGCACTGGAAAGAACGATGGACTAGGACTCTGGAGAACAGGGTTTGAATCCCCACTTGGACATGGAAAGTCACTGGGGGAGTGGAAATGGGAAAGCCACTACTTAAGTATGTGACTTAATCCAGAAAGCTCCAGTAGTGTCAAGCCCCGCACACAGAGCACACACACAAACAGGGTTCAGTTCTTTGCCAAGATTTTTAGTGGAAAGCCAGGCAAGTTCAAGTCCTTTGCTAACAATCAAGTGCCAGATAAATAACAGAATCCAGCTCCCAGCAATTAACAGATGCCAAACCCAAGGGAACAGATTAAGCCGTTGTCCAGGAAGCCAGTCCGAAATCAGGAAACAGAGCCAAGGTCACAGACAGGAACGTGGTTGCAAGTTCAAATGATGCGTTGCTCCCACAGAGAGCTCAAGGTGAGCTTACCAGCTTTATCCCAAAACAGGGAACACACTCTTACTCCTGGAAAGGCTCCTGCTAGTACTCAGGGCTTGCTGCCCTGATTCCCCGTCTAGCATCAAAGACCCTTTCCCTAGCCCTCCTGGTAGAACGTCTTTGCCGAATCCTGCTCATGTCCCTTCTAGGGGGAGAAGATATGTTTTCAGCTGAGTCATCAGACCCAGCTGCCTGCTGATTTGAGCTGCAAGGCCCCTCCAGCAGCTCTTCACCATTTAACCCCTCAGAATCAGGTACTGTGACAGGCAGGGTCCTGGCAAGTAGGGTCATTCTGTCAGTTCTGACTTGAGGGCACAAAACACACATAGGTTGGAAACAACTTGAGGACACAATACAGCAATTTTATTACATTGAGATATTATGAGAAAATAATTGCTGTTGTGATCAGCCCCTCAAGGCTTTTTCTTTCCATTTTTGAAATGTACTACAGACAAAATCAAATTGCTAATATGAGCTGGATTAGACTTATTCAACCACTTAAGTGTTGACCCAAGTCCAGCATTTGATTCCGTGAATATACACGAGTCATGATTATCAGTGTTCAGCTGTGATAATGAGCTTGCCTTCACCATGCAGAGCTCCTTTGCCCTTCCAACTGGGAAGGAAGCACTATTTGTGTCTCATGTTACACAGGAGGAATAGGGTAGGAGTTCTGTATATAAGAGTGATACTCCCCATATTTGGTCCACTGGCCCACCCTTTGAACTAGTGTGGCTCTAACTTTGGGAGCCAGATAGTTGTTATTCTGCTTTCTGGAAATGGCAAGCAGATGAGTGGAGGTTTTTTTGCCTATCCTATACAAGTGAGGGCTATGCAGGAAAATTCACTGTTAAATAGTTCACACTGGTGGGCTGTATGGAAGGCATCAGGATTGGTGAGTGCCTGTGGAGTGAAAGAGATGTTCTAGCTAGCCCATCCAACCCCAAAGCACTGTGGATGAAGAGATTATAGTGTTGCAGGGGATGCACCTTGGGCTGTTACTAGTTCATGTGCTAATAACATGTGACCTAAGTTGCCCTCATTATTTATGTGTTACCTCATTTTTCTGGGTTGGAACAGCAATATGATTTCTGCCCTTTAAAAGTTAAAGGAGAACAAATTTTCCAGAGAACTAATTTTAAATAAGCAGATAAACAACTAAATTGCAGGAGATGGCTTTTTGTTCTAATCAGGAAATGAATTAAAAATTAAAGATCAGGTGAGGATCTGTGTGTTAGGTCATTTTTCTGGATGGGTGGATAGGATTATTTTTGCCCTTTAAAACTTTTCTTTTTTTTCTGTTCTATTTTAAATGGGCAAAGCTGTAAATCTTCCAATTGCACAGGCACTTTTTGTTCTCCCCATAAATGCTGTTGAACCATCAACCACTAAGAATCAATGAGGATCTTGAAAGACTCTATTTAAATTGGATGGGTGGATAGGATTACTTTTTCCCACTCTTTTCTTTTTCCACTTCATTCACTCCCCCCCCCCATGAAATTTTCCAAGCACAGGCACTTTCTCCCCATACTGCTGTTGAACCATCAACCACTAAGAATCAATGGTGATCTTGAACATGCTCCTCTAACTGCAGATCTCCTTCAGTTCCTGCAAAGAAGCAAACCTGCAAGCTCACAGCTGCCCCCTATTCCAGTGGTCTTGAGAAAAATGTTAAGTTTACAGCCCAGGAGATGCTTTTAGGTTGTCTGAATTAATCCAACTAGCAATGTGGATTTTATATGCTCATAACCTCCCATATCCCTGTGCATCTTCTGCATCAAACAAACAAATGAAAGGAGGCATGCAACCTGTTTTATACTTCCCATTCGAGATGGGCACAAAAGAAAAAATGAAATGCTGTTTTGTTTCGTTTTGTTCACTCACCTGTGGCTTGGCTTTGGAATCCAATGAGAAAGAATTTTCCTAGGGGCACTCCCTTTGGACCTTAAAAACTCAACCCCTGACCCCGCAAACCTTTCAAAATTTGGAGGACTTATAGGAAAGAGCTTGAGGAAGCTCCCCTGCCATTTTGGTGTTTCTGGGACCCAGGGGAGCATAGTGTTTTGTTTCATTTCATTCCATTTTGTAACAAAACTACTTTTAAAATTTGTTACAAATGAAACAAAATGAAACTACTAAAGAAATGAAATGAAACACTATTTTTCCATTTCGTGCCCATTTCTACTTCCCATATATAACAAGGATGGGTCACTTTAGTGGGGCAAGAGCAAACTTTCTGCTTCAAGACTTTTGCAGAGGCTACATAACCTGCCCAGATGACACTCCCTTGTAGTGGCCATTGCAGAAGTCAATTATAGCATGGTATGTGTCAATATTCCTCTGTGTGTCCAGTTTTTTATGATCCTGTGTACTAACAAGACAGCAGTGGTTACCAGAGTTTTCCTGATGATGGCTGTAACTGCTGGAAACTGGCAGAAACTAATATTACCTGGACAAAAGGTCACTTGGTTTTTTCCTCCAGATATTGTGAGTTGAGATGTTTGCATGTGATAGGTAATATCCAGCTCAGACATCCTTGCAGGTATTTTGTTTGGATCTCTGGTGCCGCTGTTCTTTGATATCTGTCACAGCCATCAGTTTGCTCATTAGTGAGATGCTCTGCCAATTAGTGAAATACGAACATCCAAAAATTTGTCAAACACAAAGTGCATAATTTTTGGACATTTCTAATTAATGGATAATACCATTTTTCTATGCTCAACAGTTCCATGAAAAGGTTTGAATTTAATAAGGGGTGGGGATGGAATCCATCACAAGTGCTTTAAATATTTTGCTATTACAACTGTCAAAGCCATAAAAAAGTATGTTGGTACTGAGGGCCACACTGGGCTCAGAGGGTTAACAGAGACCTTCCTGTTTCCACGTTATCCATTTGAGCTTGGTAATCTTACACAGCTAGTGTTTTCTTAATGTCCTGGGGAGTCTGATCATTGTAAATTACCTGTGACAACTCATTAATCCTCTTTTTCTTCACAAATGCATAATTAATGGTAACATTGACAATAATACACAAATTAGCTAAGTGACGCTTTATGGTGTTGGTTTTGATTAACATCAGGAACCCCAAAACGACATTAATGTAATGCAGATCCCAAAAGGCAACCCGCACTCTGACCTTAGACATACATTTTGTTTGCACTATCACAAAGATTAATCCTCCTTTGGATGAAGGCCGGACAAAACTCTGGCCACTGGCACCATGTACTGGACAGACGTTGGAAAACAACCAACCTGAACTGCATTTGTTTAAGAAGGGAACTTGAATGCACAGAACACAACAGCTTAGTGTCATTTGCTGTTGTCTTGTTAAGACAAAGATAAATGGGCTGTTGTCAGGACTTAGATCAGCTGCTTCTCTGCTTAGCTCCAATGATTTGCTTGCTTATGGACCATCATTTCATTTCAAAATATACATAAGCACATAAAACCTGTGAATGTTATTTTAAACCATGTTTTCCTCAGTTTTTGATTTCTTTTGCAGACCAGGATTATTTTTGTCCTTATTAACAGATGATAAAATAAAATTAATAGAAGAATCTTTGAATATACTAGCTGCTCTCAGCATCTAGTATTAGGAGAAATCATTGCAAGTACAGTATGTGAAATATTTTCTGCCATGTAATAACCAGAGGTTAAAATGGCCTAACTAACAGGTAGGTTAATTATTTCAAAATATCTACCAACACATAAAAACATTATGGTAAAAATAATATTTTAAAATGCCCTTTGCTACCTTTTATGATTTTCATATAGCTTCCTTTCATATTTTTTCAAAGAAATCTGTTTCAAGTTTAAACAAAAACTACTGAATTATTTGGAAGGGATGAGATATTGTTGTGGGCATAGAGGTTTCATGGACAAATGGCATCCAACTAAAACACTCCATTACAGCTCTGGTGAGAAGGTTGGTATCTGCTTGAAGTGACATCTATGTGCCCAAATCAATGTCATCTTTTAAAAACATAGTTGATAGAACTCAATCAAAACATTCAACAGATCAGTTTTACTCTTAAAAAGCAACCGTAGGAAGTTCCACCTTTCTATAAATAGTGCAGAGGCTTAATGTCTCTTCATTTTGCAGTACCTTGATTAATGCTTTTAAAGACAATATATAAAAAGTGCCATGTGTTTTTAGAGAAAAAATCCAAAACAAGGGAGGGCAGAGTTGATTTTTTTTTTTTAGTGGCACAAAGTAAATTAAAGGAATAGTGTCAAGGATGAAATAATGTGTGTGGGTTGAACTCTCACATAAATAATTAACATGCCAGCTTTAATGGGTACATGTCTGTATTTTAAATAGTAAAATAAATCACACGTTGTTTATCACCAACTTTTTTAAAAAAATTGAAGAATAAGAGGCACCATAGATTTTGGTCTTTAAGTTAATCATGTGAAATAAATTTCCTAATCCAAGTAATTAAAAACAGCTATTTTAATCATTGTGGGTGCTGTGCTTTCTCTACTTCACAAAGCTATTTTGAGGCATGATGGAATTTAAAAGGCTAGAGGAGTCCCAGAGAGGCCATATTTTCACTCAGGCTAATCCAGTTTTAAATCTACATTACTGCAATAAATGATTTTTATTATTTTAGTATAATAAAGTGTCACATTTGAAAGGCATTTCAATCTAATTCATGCCTCCAAACTGGCATAGGTACAAGCGTTGAAACTGAAAGGTACTTTGTATATAGGTATACAAACAGGTCATCCAAAACTGGGAGATATATCTTTTTATAGTCACTGTGGCACAGGGTCATTCAAAATGTCCTTTGCATTTTTTTCTGGACTTATAAAGGAGAGTTTGGCTGATACTCTACATTTCAAATGGCTCTGTTTAACATATCCTTTTTCAGCTAATAAGAATCTAGTGTCAAACGTTGTGTAGGGTTGATAGGCTGTTCTCATCCAGAGTAACTTTCACTTTGCTCAATTAACAAGCCCTCAGCTACAACAAAAACTTCCTCAAGGTACACCTCAGATTAGATGTTTCAGAACTGGCTTAATTTTTCATTTACACTCTAAGGATGATTAATACTACCCTTTTTAGCTTTCCCCATGTCATTGAAGTTCTCTCACTCTGTACCAGCTTCCAGGAATGCAATTTGTGAAGTGATATTTTATAGACACAATTTGTTTCAATATTTTAAGTGGTTTATATTGACTGAAACAGCTGTGGCAATAGCAAAGCTAAGTGATTTCATTGTGTGAGTGTGTAAAAGATCTTATACACACAAGAAGAAATAATAGTCCAGACAGCCTGTTTCATATTTTGGCATTTTAACAGTTTCCCAAGGAATGGGTACATTCCACAGAGAGAACTTGATTCAAGGTCATCACTATTATGTTTAAATGTATTCTCTGAAGATACAGCAACACTGATCAATGTTTTGTGATAAGACATCTGCAGTAGAAACGTTCACATTTGTCTGCCTGGAATAATAAGGCTGGAGCAACATTGCTCTGCAGTGATGCCACATTTACCCTTCCAGAGTGCCGTCAACATAATTGAATTCTCTGAATTCAGGAATGGCTTTATACATTGGATAAACATGGTCTTAACCAGGTTTATCTGCTGTCCTATTCCTGTGTCCTGAGATATTAATTTATGCAGGCCCTAGAGAGTTCATTTTCTGGACTATAACTTTTTTAATCCAGGTGGCCATGCTGATTGGGTGGATGATAGTAGTGGCAGCCCTGAAGTAATGATTCCAGTCTCAGATGCAGCCTGCTCTAAGCACAGACTAACTCCAAGAGCAAGTCATAAGGATGGGCCTCAAGCTGGAGAATGCCTTTAGGCTTCTATCTTTAATCACATATAAGAGGTGTAAAGCCTGACTACTATTGTACAATATACTATTGTAGTGTGAGTCCCTGTTTTTATACGAAACATATCTCACCCAATACAACTGTGTTAATTCTGTATTTATATTATATTATATTATATTATATTATATTATATTATATTATATTATATTATATTATAAATTTCTTTTAGAAGTAACAGTGAACTATCAAATATCTGTGAAGTAAATAGGGAAATTGGGAAGTAGGGAAACTAAAGTGTTCATTCTTAGAGGCATAAAATATTTTTAACTTGCTGTTTTTATTATAAAGTAATAAAAAGGCTTGCTGAACACAACATTAAAGTTACAAAGGTCTCAGTTTTTAAATTGGTTTCATCAGTCAACACAATTTTGATGGGTTCTTTAGATTATAGAATGTAATATAGCTGAATTGTGTCAGTTGTTTCATTTTAAAACATTGTGGCAAACTGTTTCTTCAGACTGCCAGTAACAGTGGTGTCTTTTTAAAAAAAAAAAGGAGAATGCCAAGTAAGACTAAAATAAAAAAACAGGGCTTTCTCTGTAGCAGCACCTTAACTGTGGGATGGACTTTCAAGAGGAGTGACACTGGCTCCTTTCCTGTGGCATTTCCACCAAGTAGCTAAGATTTAAATTTCGTATTATCCTTGGTGTTTACAAATTGTTTTAAATGGCCTTAATTTTTTTATTTTAAAAAGGCTGGGCTTAAAGAATGTCTTAAAACATGCTTTTATCTACAATAGATAAAACTTGAAATTTGGGCTGCCTAATAGAGAGAAAAGTGGTAAGCAAATATTTTAAATAAACAATTTAATAATGAAAAATACCCCACAGAATTGACACATATTTTATACATATATACAGTGGACTCTCGTATAACAAACAGTTTGTATAACATAAAATCTGTACAAACATAAAAAAATCTGGAAATACAGGAAATTTGCTTAACAGAATCGTCTATGGGGTGAACTTGTAAAACATAAAAATGGTCGTGATTAGGGATTACTCTGTTTTCAATGCATTCCTATGGGAAATTTGTATAAAGGAAAACTTGCTTAACATAATTTCATTTGGAATTAATTAATTCCTTTATACAGGGTACCACTGTGTATAAAACTCTTTTTTAAAATGAAGAGTGGGAAGAGTTATGCAACCAGTCATGTGGAGATAAGGAGTTTGTTAGAATTTTATTTTATATTTATATAAATATTCTGCATTGTAACCTAACTGAAATTGCACTCCTGTGCTTGTTTACTTCAGAAGAATTCCCACTCTGTTTAATGGGACTACTTACAAATAAGTTGACACTCAATACTAGTTGGACACCATTTTAATATTTTGTAATACATGAACAACTATTGAAAAGTAATATAAAGTATTTCTATGGGACAGCTTATTTTTCATCTGTACTAATACTTAATACATAGGGAGCTGGTAGCATTATCTTTTATGTGACAAATCTGAAATGCTCATGTTTGGCTAATGGGATGGAGGAAGTTACTCGAAACTTTTAATTCCAAGTCCCCCTGACCAATTATGATGTTTCCCCATTTACTAGAACACGGCATAGCATCTTAAATGGCATCTGCCTATTATTTTTCAAATGTCAAAGAGGTGTCTGATGGATGGGGGAATAGAATTACTCAAAAAGTTGAAGTTTCTTCTTCTTCTTCTTCTTCTTCTTCTTCTTCTTCTTCTTCTTCTTCTTCTTCTTCTTCTTCTTCTTCTTCTTCTTCTTCTTCTTCTTCTTCTACATTTTTATTGATTTCATTTTAGGAACCAGGAAACTGTTCAGCTTATTCTCATCCCTTCTGAAAGCAGCTCTGACAACTCTTCTGTTTGCATTTTCCAACTATATTTAACAAGGCTGCAGGGACTGGTGGCAAACTGGTGTAGAAAGTGATTTAAAACTAATGGGTGCTTTTGGGTGAGATGTTAACCCAACACAAGATCTTGTAACCAGACTTCAGTGGCCTGCCTTGTGATCTTTCAACAATGAAAGTCCTCAAAAACCCACTGCCTTTGCCCTGCTTCATAAAGCAAAGGGATACGGTCTCATACCATGTTACTATTTATTTCCAAACTCAGACATCACATATGCAATGGGTAGTCAAAGAAAAACAAAAGGTTTCCACACCCTCAGTGACAAGTTCAGGATAGAGATGTTTTTGGCCATATTACACTTACTATTTCCAAAACAATAATAACCTGTTCGAGACTAATAAGTAACTGCGATACTTAGCTGTTTGATATAGAAAGATCCACCCATCTTTCTATTTCATTTCTACCAGTCACAGATACAGGCAAACAATTGTGGAAAAAAGGTTATTCTGACTCTCCGTTAACTATATTTAAGCCAAAGTTAAAAGCAACTTTCTTTCTTTTTAAAAAAAAAAAAACCATATATCAATGGAGGTAATTGCTTGCATTTTTCATCTCAGTTTGTCTACTTGAAGCCGTTCACTCTGGAGCTTCCTTGTGCACTTATACAGAAAACCAGGCTGTTTTAAAATTGCTTGTGGAGATGGCCACCTCTTCATCTAACATTAATAAAAATTTCTCTCTATCACAAAGGATTCCTGCAGAAAGAACATATAAGAAATCAGCTTGACGGTGAATTTCAGAACAGAATGTTGGATTCTATGAGAAATCTAACCAAGGAAACATTTTGAACAGCTATTAAAATAGCCTGTGTAAAATAAAGATAACTACAACTTGTAATCTTGTCAGGCTTCTCTAGGAGAGAACTAATATTAAAGAAGAAATTTGCCAACATTCTGGGGAAATCACAGAGTGGAGGAAAATGAAAAGGGTGAACACATGGAATAGATGCTTACGAGTGCAGTGATAAAAACAACAACAGCCCTACATCATGTCACAAATTACATCTTCGCTACTGTATGATATATATAAACTCTGCCATAACTAATAATATTCTACTTTCATCAGTTTCATATTAACATCCAAAAGTATGCAGTGTTTACTGTAATGAAGTCATGCAATATATAGACAGCATATGGCTTCATGCATTGTTTATATTATTTAAGAATAAATGAAGGGATCGCTTGGACTAAAGAGCCCTGGTCATACTTCTGTGTGGAATTGGTGGAGTATATAATAGAATGTTACATGTTTGTTAGCTTGAAGAAAACACACACACCAAACCGCAAAAACAATTTAGAAATGACAATAACACAGTAGGTAGAAAGATTAACGTGCCACTAGGGGACAGTAGAAAGTCACAAAATGTGATTCTCTTGTAGAAACCAGAACAAAAGACCTTTCTTTGTGAAGAAAAAAATAATAATAACATAAAATTGAAAAGATACATTGTTAAATCAGATTTCTCAACCACTGAGAAGCTTTACATAAGCAAATCTGTAAAATATTTTCAGGAATCTGTTTAGAATTTTTTTTTTTTTGCAAACCATTATACAAAATATGCATGAACCTATTGTCTTTGCAAAGGATGAATCCACGTATATCTGTCATCATATGATTTAAAAAAAAAAGATTTACAGTATAGGAATTCTTCATTCCCCATTTTAACAGTATCATCAACAGAATAAAGCCCTGCAAGGTGAGTGATTTTTTGTGAAGAACATAGAATTTTTTACTTATTCACATCATCAAAACAATGGCAAAATTATTCTAGATTTCAGGAGGAAATCTGATATAAGTCACAAACACTGTGTCTTTAGGAAAGCTTTGTACTTATGCAGAATTTTGATTCTGAGGTAGGGATAAGATAGGTGAGATCCTGTTCATCTTAGCAAAAATCAGTGAAATGATGTTCAAAGCTAGTTTATCTTTACAAATGTCACTTCTGGTAAATTCTGTTTACTTTTGCAACACTCTCTGAGGTCAACTGCCAGCTAAAAACAGCTTGGTTTCAGGCAATCTGGAACCAAGTTATCCGTCATACAAAAAGATTTATCTAACCCATTCACGTCTTTAAAAACAGGAGTCTGGATCCAACCCGGAATATGTGGATTGCATAGATTTATTGGACATCAAAGCAAGAATTCACTGAGAAACTCCAGTTCCCATGTCACTGGAACAAATAGGATGCATATACTCTTCCTTGGAACCCATAAATTGCAAAGGGTCAGCTTAGAAGAACCTGATAAAGAAATAATACAACACCTGCATTTGCAGAGAAGCAGGAACGGAGATAAACGAAACACAATGAGTTGTCATTAGTAGTTCCATTATATACTCTTATTAGACAAATACAATTTTAAGCAATGTCATAGAAACAGAGGCTGCACGGTTTACTAAATTAAGAGTTGGGTGGCTGGATATGCAGCTTTTACAACATACATCCAACAAAGCTGAAGTATTTGATAGTGATCCCTGTTCCACAATACCCAAAGGAATGCTTGTCTTCACATTTAGGGCCCAACCCCTAACACTGTTTAAAAGGAAGTTCGGTTGCCCATTGATATGGATTAGTTTAACAGCTCTGCATGATACTAGGAAGACACCAATCAATACTTCCTCTTTCCCTTCCATTTGAGGAGCATTTTCTTTGGCTTGGAAACTGCTGGGGGGCACAGTCTGGATTCTTCCAAATCTGGTATCCCCATCTGTTCTCTTGTCTTGAACAAGTGCAGTTCCTATGGGGGCATGTACAATTAGAGCTTCCCTGACATCAGCTGTGATGTCAGATGTGTGTGTGGGGGGAGACGGGCTCTCCCCAGCACTTCTGGTTCCTGGTCACTTTTAGCAGTGGTGCTTAGCACTGATAACCTCTCAACTGGACTCTGACAATTTGCTCCCAATAGAGAGCTCTTCTTAAGGATGACCCAGAAGCTAGCAGAGAATGGGGTTGCCCAGCTGTATTTGCTCCATATCAGCATATAACACGTTGACTGAAGGTGGCCACCTAGTTGTTAGCAGGTGATGCTTGTGACCTTCAAAGTAAAATAAAATAAAATAAAAATCCCTGAATAATGCTGGGCCCATATGTACTGTGACCCTATGAGTGAGGCATCTCCAAAACGCCATGTTGTCAACTGCCCTGTTCAGTCCTTATAAACTCAAGCCTGGGGGATTCTTTAGGAGCCAATTCACCTTCGTCTTCTTGTGCTATCTTTAACCTTTCCCAGCATAGTTTCCCCAGAAAATCTTCCCTTCTCATTATTTGCCCAAAGTAAGATAGATTCAGTTTCATCATATTTGCTTCCAGAGATAGTCCAAGCTGGACTAGCTCTTGGACCCACTTGTCCATCTTTCTAATGGCTCAGGGTATCAACAAAGCTCTGCTCCAACACCATACAGTATTTCAAATGAATCATTTTTCTCCTGTCAGATTCTCAACTGTCTAACTTTCATACCCACATGCAGGGCCGGCATGTCCATTAAGGCGAACTAGGCAGTTGCCTAGGGCGCCAAAATGGACAGGGAGTGCCAGCCACCGCCATCTGTCCCCCCCGCCTGTTGTCATCCGCCCGTCGCCCCCCTGCCGCCTGGCCCCCCGTCTCACTGCCGCTGCCGCTGCCGCCGCCCGCAGCCAGCACCCCCACGGCCTCCCCCCCGCTGCCTTCCCCCCGCCTCCCCCCCACCCATCACCTAGGGTGCAACAAACCCTAGCGCCGGCCCTGCCCACATGTGGTGATTGAGCATACAATTATGTAGACTATCGTGGCCTTAGTCTCCAGTTACACAGTCTCCAGTTACAACATAAGCACAACCTTGCTGGAACAGGCCACAGCCCATCCAGTCTTGTATTCTGTCTCACACAGTGGCTCGCCATTTGCTTCAGGGTATTCCCAAGCACATGTCTTCACCTGCTTAAGATTCCCTGCAAATGGCATTAAGAGATATCCTGCCTATCTCTCCAATCCAGAGGTTGTCCTTAGGCACCGATCCTTTCTTAAAACTGTTAACTAGAGATGGGCACGACCAGGAAAAATTACGTTTCGAGTTGTCGTGTGTCGGAGCCAGCCCGTTTCGGCTCGTTTCCGTTTGTCGCGAAATTTTTCAAAAAATTGTCATTTTGTTTGTTGTTTTTTTGTCTGTCATTAGTACTGGTTTGGGGGGGTAGCGGGCTCCTGGAGGCACCTCTCTGGGGTGGGTGCCTCCTCTGGCCCGCTATGAAGGGAAAGCGGGCTCCTGGAGGCACCTCTCTGGGGTGGGTGCCTCCTCTGGCCCGCCATGAAGGGAAAGCGGGCTCCTCTTATGATATCAAATAACTTAGTGTCAATAGTGGAGTCCTTTAAATTTTTAGGTACTATTATATCTCAAGATTTAAAATGGTCATCTAATATTGAAAGTATTATTAAGAAAGCACAACAAAGAATGTTTTTTCTGCGTCAACTTAGGAAGTTTAGACTGCCAAAAGAACTGTTGATTCAATTCTATAGAGGTGTTATTGAATCTATTATCTGTTCCTCTATAACTGTCTGGTTTAGCTCTGCGACTAAGCATGACAGATATAGACTTCAAAGGATAATTGGAACTGCAGAAAAAATTATTGCTACTAATTTGCCATCTATTGTGGAATTGTATACCACACGAGCTAAAAAGAGGGCGATGAAAATATATACAGATTCCACGCATCCTGGACATAATCTGTTTCAATTGTTACCCTCAGGGCGACGTTTTAGGGCATTGCATACTAGGACAACTAGATATAGAGATAGTTTCTTTCCAAGTGCTATCAAACTGTTGAATAATTAATTTTTACATTTCTTCTTCCTTTTTAAATAATAGGTTATATTGTAGTATTGTACTGTGTTTTTATTGTTGACTATATGATTCTTATATTTCCTTTTATATAGAGAGAGCATTTTTACCAAAACAAATTCTGGGTGTGTCTAACCACACTTGGCCAATAAAAGTATTCTATTCTATTCTATTCTATTCCTGGAGGCACCTCTCTGGGGTGGGTGACTCCTCTGGCCCGCTACAAAATGGCATGCATAGCCAATTGGATATGCATACCATTAAGTTGCAGTTGCAGTAGCAGGCAGAGGCACCTCTCTTTCGGGTGCCTTTGTGACTCACTGCCTGGCATACGGTGCACTTGGGCTGGGGATGGAGAGGAGCGAGGAACAAAGTGAGAGAGGACCCCTATGGGCGCCCTCTGGCTCACTAAGAAGGGAAGTGTACTTGCTGCAGTGCAATGCGAGTACACAGATCTAGGTTAGGGTTAGCGCAAGGGCTAGGTTTGGGTTACGGGTAAGGTTAGGGTGAGTTACTGGGGTGCACCTCTGGGTGCTTCTCTGACCTACTAAGAAGGACAGTGTACTTTATTTATTATTTATTATTTATTTTATTTTTATATTTATACCCCGCTTATCTTTCTTTCGAAACTCTAAGCGGCTTACATGACGAGCAAGCGCCAATGAACACAGAACAATAATATAAACACAACAAAGTAAATAAGCAATAAAAACCATTGCATCTAAAACCAACAGTGATAACTATAAACCAAGCGTGCACAAACATTATACACAAAGTATAGCCGCTTGGACATTAAGATGGCGGGACCTTCACAAAAAAAAAAAAAAAAAAAAAAAAAAAAGAGAGAGAGAGAGAGAGATCAGGGTTCGCCAAAGGCCTCTCGAAATAAATAAGTTTTTACAGCTTTTCGAAAGGCCAGCAGGGACTCTGCAGAGCGCACTTCGCTGGGGATGGAGTTCCATAAGGACGGGGCTGCCACCGAGAAGGCCCGGTTCCGGGTGACCGACTTCCGGGCCTCTCGTGGGGTGGCAACCCGTAGCGAGTGCGCTCGCGCCTGCCGAACTGGTCGGGCCGAGATGGATCGCTGAGCGATACGCTCTGCCAGGTAGTCCGGACCCAAGCCATGGAGGGTTTTATAAATTAAAACCAAGACCTTGAATCTAATCCGGGCCGCAACATTAGCCAGTGCAAGCGGGCCAGGACTGGGGTGATGTGATCATAACGACGCACACCAGCCACCAGCCTGGCCGCCGCATTCTGGACCCGCTGCAAGCGCCGGAGAAGAGTCAAGGGCAACCCCATGTAGAGGGCGTTGCAGTAGTCCAGCCTCGAGATCACCAGCGCCTGGACCACTGTCCTCAGAGAGTCACCATCCAGGTACGGGCGGATCTGGGCGATTTGGCGAAGATGGTAATACGCGGCCCTGGTAACCGACGCCACCTGGGCCTCCATGGTCAGCGCCGGGTCCAGGACCACGCCCAGATTCCGCACCCTCTCCACAGGCCGGAGGGAGACTCCCCCCAGAGAGGGAAAAGGGCCACCGTACCCAGACGGCGAACCCCAAAGAACATGACCTCCGTCTTCCCGGGGTTGAGCCTAAGCCTGTTCGCCCGGTCCAGGTCAGCACGGCGTCCAGGCACCCATCAAGGATCCTCACAGCTTCCACTGCAGAGGTGGAAAAGGAGAGATAGAGCTGCGTGTCATCAGCGTACTGATGACTGCACACTCCAAAACTCCTAATGACCCCAGCCAACGGCCTTACATAGATGTTAAACAGCAACGGCGAGAGCGACGGCCCTGCGGGACCCCACAAGGGAGAACCCACGGGGCCGACAACTCCTCCGTGCTGAACATACTGGGGACGGCCCTCCAGGAAGGATCAGAGCCAACTGCGAGCAGTGCCCCCGATTCCAACCTCAGAGAGCCGATCCAGTAGGATACCGTGGTCGACGGTATCAAAGGCCGCTGACAGATCCAGGAGGACCAACAGGGTAGAGCAACCCCTGTCGGCCGCCCGGAGCAGGTCATCTTGCAGGGCGACCAAAAGCTGTTTTCCCCGACGGGCCTGAACCCGACTGGCACGGGTCGAGGCACTGCCGATCCTCAAGGTACGACTGCAGCCGGACCGCCGCCACCCTCTCGATGACCTTGCCCATAAACGGGACATTAGCGATCGGACGGTAGTTTCCCAAATCGTCCGCCGCAAGGCCCGGCTTCTTAAGAATGGGCTTAACCACCGTCTCCTTCAGGCGGGAGGAAAAACCCCTCGCCGAAGGAGGCGGTGGCGATGGCAGAAGCCCATTCGGCCATAGTCCCACTGGCAGCTTTAATAAGCCAGGAAGGGCAAGGGTCGAAAGGAGTGGACGCCGGCCGGCAGTGCGCCATAGCCTTAGAGGCCTCGACAGCAGAAACAGGCCCAAGCTCCTCCAACCGAGGCGACGAAGGCGGTCCGGCAACCGGGGAGGCCGAGGCAGTGCTACCACAACCGAGTCAAAGCCGGCACGGATGGCCTCAATCTTTGATCTAAAGAAGGCTGCAAAATTCTCACTACTGAAATCAGTAGGAGGAGGCCTAGCCAGACTAGGATTGGTGAGGTCCCGGACCACCCGGAAAAGCTCCGCCTGTCGGTTCGAGGCCTCACCAATTCTCACGGAGAAAAACGATGACTTGGCCTCCGTGATCGCGTTGGAATAGCGACTAGTCTGGGAATCAACAGCAGCCTTATTACTAGCCGTCCGGGTTTTTCTCCAGCTGCGCTCTAACCTTCTCCTCACCTGCTTCATTGCCCGTAGCTCCTCCGTGAACCACGGGAAGTCCGGGCTCGGCACCGGAGAAGGCGCTTTTTAAAATCCGGTCTATGGTGTGGGCAGCTGTCTCAAACCAATGGTTAGCCACAACCTCGGCCGGAGCGCCAGTCAGTCCACCAGGAAACTCCCCGAAGGCCTCCTGGAACCGTTGAGGGTCCATAAGCCTTCGGGGGCGGGCCAAAACAAAAGGCCGCTGGTCCCCGCGAGGAGGAGTCGCAATCGCCAATGAGAAAGAAAGCAGGTGGTGGTCCGACCATGACACAGGTAGGGAGATGAAATCCCCCACCTCCAGACTCGAGATCCCCGACATGGAGGAAAACACCAGATCCAGGGTATGGCCAGACTTGTGTGTGGGACATAAAACATGCTGGGACAGACCCATGGAAGCCATGGTTTCCATGAATTCCAGAGCTGCACCGGAAAGTCCACCGCCGGCATGCACATTGAAGTCACCCACCACCAAAAGGCGCGGGGACCCCAATAGCGCAGCCGCGATGAACTCCGCGAGCTCTGGTAGGGATTGGGCTGGGTTGCGGGGAGCACGGTAGCCCAGCACAATGCCAAATCTGTCCCGCTGCCCCACTGACAAGAGAAGGCATTCTAGACCCTGGCTAACCAATGTCGAGGTCCTGCTAACATGCAAAGAGTCCCGATAGACGATGGCGACTCCCCCTCCCTTCTTACCCCCCAACCTTCCCACCCCCTGAACCAGATACCCAGGCGGGCAAAGCTGGGAGAGCGAAGCCCCCCCATCATCGCCCACCCAGGTCTCGGTAATGAAGGCCAGGTCAGCCCGCCCATCAGAGATGGTATCATATATGACGGGGATCTTATTGTGGACAGACCTGGCATTCAGGGGGCGTATGGGTTAGGGTTAGGGTTCGGGTTCGGGTTCGGGCTAGGGTTAGTGGGCTTTTTATGCCCGACTGGCACATCCCAGAAATCTCGGTCAAAACCTGGCCAAGTGGCCATGCGATTGGTGGAATGGCTCCAAAAATTTGCATGGTCCACTCCCATGGCCAGCCCATCATTGCGCAGGTGTAAAAAAATAAAAATAAAAATAAAATAAAATGAAATCAATGGAGACGTTTTGTTGCAAGAAAAACCCACTGCTGCTACTGTAAAAATTCAGGCAGTTTTAAAATAGCTATTTTTGCATGTTTCTGTGGTGCTTTGCTGTGTTTTTGGACCACGATTTCAAAATAAATATTGCGGTCGCCCCATTTTGGATCCCCTGCCCGCACCGCATGGCATGGTGACTCGGCAAGACAACGAGGATGCCCCCCACCAGAGCAGCCCAGGACAGGAGAGGGGGGAGGCCGGGGACCCCCCCAGAAACCACCCCTCTGGTAGGTGCCCTCACTGAGGCAGGCATATTTTCACCTGCTTTTTTGGCCGGGAATCGGGTTTTTTTATTTTTAAAACTTTTTTTCTGTGCCGCTTGCGCTTGGCATCGCGCGATCGCCGCATGATGCCAGGAACGACAACGACAAATCAGACCCAATTTTTCTTTTTTCAGTTTGAGTTCGAGTTCTGGCAGAGTAATTGTTGTTTCCGTTTCCGTTGCGTAACGGAAATGAGGAACAGAAACGGAAACGAGAATTTCGCCAAGTCGTGCCCATGTCTACTGTTAACGATAGGTGGACTATTCCAATTCCTTCATTGCTGCCCTTCTGAGTTTCAGTCTCCTAATTTCTTGGCTGCAATCTCCCTTTAGACTGATGTCTGAATGTCCTGTTGTACACTGCACAGAGTAGCCTAGTAGCTAGATGAGTGGTATATAAATCAATCAATCAAACAAACAAACAAACAAACTTTTAAAAATCACTAATTCAATTTTTTCATCATCATTGCTGAACTTGTTTAGTTCTTCTGGTGTCTTGTTAATGTTTAACTGCTGTTAGGGATGGGCACAAAATGGAAAAATAATGTTTAGTTTCATTTCTTGCTCACCCCCCCCATTTTGTTTCATTTTGTTTCATATGATTTTTTTTAAAAAAAAACTTATGAAACGAAATAAAACCAAAACATCTCCCCTGGGTCCTAGAGGCACCATATTTGATGCCTGGGGCTCCAGAAGCCATTTTTAAAGGGCTCCTGCTGAGCTATTATCAGCTGCACCTCTTTAAAGCTGGCCCATTCAGCACCAGGGGGATCCCCTGGTGCCAACTGGGCCAGCTTTAAAGGGCTCCAGCCATTGACAGAGCAGCAGGAGCCCTCAGAAAATGGTGGGGAAGGCAGCATGATTGCCTGAACTGCCTTCCCCACCATTTTCTGAGGGCTCATGCTGCTCTGTCAATGGCTGGAGCCCTTTAGACCTGTCCCAGCTGGTACCAGGAGGATCCCTGGTACCAACTGGGTCAGCATTAAAGGGCTGCAGCCATTGATGGATTGCAGGATCCCTCAGAAAATGGTGGGGAGGGTAGCACGAACACAGGAACTGCCCTCTCCACAATTTTCTGAAGGCCCCCTGAAAACGATGGAATGAAATGGTTCATTTCAATGCAAAATGACTGTTTATAACAGTGTTGGCAAACCTATGGCATGGGTGCCAAAGGCAGCACTCGGAGCCCTTTCTTTTGGGACCCGACATTGGCCCTTCACAGCCACCTGTATTCAGGTTAAATTGCTGTATTGCAGGGGTGTCCAAACTTCAGGCCTCCAGATGTTTTGGACCACACCCCACAATCCTTTGTAATTGGCAATCTAGGCTTGGAATTCTGGGAGTTGTGTTCCAAAATATCAGGAGGACACCCCTGCTGTATTGGCACTTTGTGAAAAATTACTGGGTTTTGAATCACAATTTGGGCACTCAGTCTCTAAAAGGTTCGCCATCATTGGTCTATAACGAAATGCTGCTTCCTCATTTCGTTTTGTTTCATTTCATTTTGTTACATAACAAAATGATAAAACAGCATTTCATTTTTCGTTTCCTACCCATCCCTACAAAGAACAAATCACTTCCCATATTAAGTAAGCAATGGAGTTTAGAAAAAGGTAGTCTTGATAAATTCACATTATAAAGAGAATTTTTCATGCACCCATTCCCATCCTTGTAATGTCTGAAATTAGGCCTGCATCAAAACTTCTCTTTTCAGTATTTGTTGGAAAAATTCTTTTTAGACAAACATTTCCTGACTGATAAGTAAAAATATCTGTTTTTATTATTACTGCATACAGTATTATAATGTTTGAGTTGGGTAATTGGCTGGTTCCCCAGAATCCAGGAGTTCAGGCTCTTACTGTGACTCTGTGTAACCTCAGGAAAGCAAAAACATCCAGGAACTCCAGAAGAAGGGAAAATGTAAGCTATTTTTGTGTACATTGTACCTAGAAAACCTCAAGAAAGGGTAACCATAGGTCAGAATCAATATAGAATCATAGAGTTGGAAGAGACCTTGAGGGCTATCCAAGTCCAACCCCTGCCATGCAGGAACCTCCACAGAGTTATAATATAATATTATAACTTTTTGCATGTGCATGCTTTCATCTTTTGAACACCAGTCTGAAATATGGAGTGGTTTACAATAGGTTACATTTCATAGCAATCTGTATTTTGTACAATAGTATAGTAATATTAATCAATAGGAGGCATTTAATACATTCAATGAATAAGCAAATAAAATTTTCAAAATTTCATATCTAACACCTTTCGTCAATGGCTGACATGATTAAAAATTGTGTTTTCATGATAAATAGTATCTCTAGTATATCTGAGGTAAATGATGAACTATGATTGTTGATTTCTAGGTAAGATGGAAAAATCTAAACAGAATTGTGGTTCACATAAAACACAATAAATCAGGAGTAGAGATGGGCACGACCAGGAAAAATTACGTTTCGAGTTGTCGTGTGTCGGAGCTGGCCCGTTTTGGCTCGTTTCCGTTTTTTGCGAAAATTTTCAAAAATTTGTCATTTTGTTTGTCGTTGTTTCGTCTGTCGTTAGTACTGGTTTTGGGGGGAGCAGGCTCCTGGAGGCACCTCTCTGGGGTGGGTGCCTCCTCTGGCCCGCCATGAAGGGAAAGCGGGCTCCTGGAGGCACCTCTCTGGGGTGGGTGCCTCCTCTGGCCCACTACAAAATGGCATGCATAGCCAATTGGATATGCATACCATTAAGTTGCAGTTGCAGTAGCAGGCAGAGGCACCTCTCTTTCTGGTGCCTCTGTGATTCACTGCCTGTGGTGCACTTGGGCTGGGGAACGAAGTGAGAGAGGACCCCTACAGGCGCCCTGTGACTCACTAAGAAGGGAAGTGTACTTGCTGTAGTGCAATGCGAGGACACATCTGGCTTACTGGTTACGGGTTAGTGCAAGGGCTAGGCTTAGGATTACGGGTAAGGTTAGGGTGACTTACTGGGGTGCACCTCTGGGTGCCTCTCTGACCCACTAAGAAGGACAGTGTACTGGCGTATGGGTTAGGGTTAGGGTTAGGGTTCAGGTTCGGGCTAGGGTTAGTGGCTTTTTATGCCCGACTGGCACATCCCAGAAGTCTCGGTCAAAACCTGGCCAACTGGCCATGCAATTGGTGGAATGGCTCCAAAAATTTGCATGGTCCACTCCCATGGCCAGCCCATCATTGCGCAGGTGTAAAAAAATAAAAATAAAATAAAATAAAATCAATGGAGACGTTTTGTTGCAAGAAAAACCCACTGCTGCTACTGAAAAAATTCAGGCAGTTTTAAAATAGCTATTTTCGCATGTTTCTGTGGTGCTTTGCTGTGTTTTTGGACCACGCGATTTCAAAATAAATATTGCGGTCATGCCCCATTTTGGATCCCCGGCCCGCACCGCATGGCATGGCGAGTTGGTGAGACGACGAGGATGCACAGCCCAGGAGAGGAGAGGGGGGGAGGCCGGGGACCCCCCCGAAACTACCCCTCTGGTAGGTGCCCTCACTGAGGCAGGCATATTTTCGCCTGCTTTTTTGGCCGGGAATCGGGTTTTTGTTTTTATTTTTAAAACTTTTTTTCTGTGCCGCGCCGCTTGACGAGTTGGCGAATGGCGACTCGACGAGGATGCACACTTTGTGCAGCCCAGGAGAGGGGGGGAGGCCGTGAACCCCCCCCAGAAACCACCCCTCTGGTAGGTGCCCTCACTCAGGCAGGCATATTTTCACCTGCTTTTTTGGCCGGGAATCGGGTTTTTTTTTTAATTTTTAAAACTTTTTTCTGTGCCGTGCCGCTTGGCGAGTTGGCGTGGCGACTCGACGAGGATGCGCAGTTTGCGCAGCCCAGGAGAGGAGGGGGAGGCCAGGGACCCCCTCCAGAAACCACCCCTCTGGTAGGTGCCCTCAGGCAGGCATATTTTCGCCTGCTTTTTTGGCCGGGAATCGGGTTTTTTTATTTTTAAAACTTTTTTCTGTGCTGCTTGGCATCGCGCGATCGCTGTGATGCCAGGAACGACAACGACAAATCAGACCCAATTTTTCTTTAGGCGGTTCGAGTTCGAGTTCTGGCAGAGTAATTGTCGTTCTTCGTTCTGTTACGTAACAGAAATGAGAAACGGAAACGGAAATGAGAATTTTGCCAAGTCGTGTCCATGTCTAATCAGGAGTTGTGCAGGGAAATGCATCATCCCACCTCTCTGTCTGATTGGCCAGTGCCAGGGAGAAGGAAAGATAATGCGTTGGAGGCTTCTTGATCATTGGAATTTAATCCCGTGTGAGTCCAGCACAAGGTAAGGGATTAGTTGATTAACATCAACCTGGGCTCCCATGGTTCATTTTGGAAGCTGACCACTTCTGAAACAAAAAGCCCATCTTGACTTCTCATGATTTTATGTAACTTTTCTCTTCTTTAACAAAAAAAAAAGTTTCATTGCACAGGGGACCTTCCTCCCTTTCCTCACCCCTGCAGGCCCATTCATGAAGTGTGTCTCTTGCACTAAGATAGCCCTTACTGACATACAATCAAAAGTGCCTTTACTATTTGGGTGAGGGGCAGCAGACCCCAAACAGTTAAATTTGTCAAAAATTTAACAAAGTTGCTGTAAAGTTCCATCAATCCCAATTAAAATTTTATCAATGGGGAAAAACACTGCAAGCAGTAGACACTATTTTAAAAGCAAACAACTTTGATCTCTACAATGGCTGTTTGCAAAATGCATTACTAGTGGAAGCAATCCAGTCAAAGGCCACTTCTGCTAGGTCTCAAGACAATCCCACCCCTCGGGCAATGGAACTCACTCAACAAACCCATTCCCTCAGTATCAAGGATAGAATTACAATCATGAGGTCAGCTTTGACACTCAGGTCAACATCAGCTTCCCTAACAAAACAAGAGAATGGCAGCAGGACATAGTAGTCAAAACTGGAGGAAAAAACAAAAAAATCAAAGGTCCATCAGTCATTAACCAGAACATCTCAATACCATTCACCTCAGAGCAATGAGTCTGCTTGGGGTCAGCATCAGAGGGGGAGCTGCAAGTCGTCACCAACTGTCAACCAATACCTGGCACAGGTATACAAAGTTGAACAAAACAATTTAAGGCAGAATTAACCCCATTAATTCTCTTGGGATTCGGTATTGACTGTATAGGAGAAGACTCTCCGCCCTGAAAGAGACCACAAAAGTTACAACATTCCCAGGACTCACTGGAAGTAAGGTATCCACCACCTTATTACTGCAGTGCTATGGCACATTTTCTTCACAGACCAAAGTGTTATTTCAAACAACCATTCCTGGAAGATCAGGGGCTGCGGACAGGGAAGCCCTTTGGTTCTGTCTGTGGTTTTCCAATGCAGTTGCTGATGCCAGAGCATCACACTCATCAGTTTGAGATGCACAGGGATTTGACATCTCGGTCATGGGAGCCAAGGTTCAGGTGCTCAGCCTCCAAATCGGCACTATCAAAGAGACTTCAGAGATGGATAGTCAATCCTGAGTGTTCACTATCTTGATTAGCTTTGACATTTCAGTTCCTGGGCACTAGACAATCTTTTAAAAGTCTCAAGCTGGTGCTCCAGATCCTCAACACCAAGGGAGAAGTTAGGGGACAGGGCAACACCAATACCCTCAGTACCAGTGGTTCAACATTGTTTGGTTTCAGTGTTACCTTCAATGTCAAGATCAGCCACTTTGAACTAAGATCACCTCTGAACATGTAGGGAGCATTCCTCAGTTCCAAAGCAGCACAGACAAAGGATGGGACACCATGTGCTTGACATCCTACAGCCCCTGATATTTCAGGAAAGGTTGTAGAAAAAACCACTCTGGTGTGGGAAAGAAATGTGGCCTCAGAATTAACATCAAAGCCATTTCTAGATTCCAGTGCTGCAAGGGCTAAAACATAATTTTTAAAAAAGCTACGCAAAAAGGACAAAAAGATCCAAAGCTAAAGCTTCTGTGACAGTGTATAGTACATGGCCCAGAAGCTGCTAGGCCACGTGGCATCAAGGACCACTGTAATCTTGCAAGCTGAGTTAAGGATGAGATCCCTTCAAGCATGGCACCTGATGTACAGTATTTCAACATTCAAGCTAAGAGCAACTGAAAAAAATTAGCCACCACTAAAGGACTGGCAATCAACTCCTATGGTGGACAAATGTTCCTAGTGGTTGAATAAGTTGTTCAAACAACCATGACCAAACATCCGCATTACTGTATTTTCCCGTTGAGGTGCCTGCCATCATAAGTAACACACACAGGTTGACGTGCCTACTGTCATTGGCAGCAGATCCATTTCCTCTAAGTCTGAGTAAGAAAGACTCTGGCACATAAATAAGCTGTAAATGCCAGCTGTAATAAAAGCTTTCAAACCATCCAAGACTATGATTGAAGCAAAGTAATACAAGTTGCTATGGGCAATACCACCACCATGTACTTTATAAATATACAGGGCAGAACACATTCTATGTCTCTTCCATACCTATCAATTCATTTATGGGAAACGTATGTGATGTCATATTCTGCCAATAGCCATGCATATAGCAGGAGAAGACAACCAGATGGCTAGCCTTCTAAGCAGACAAATAACTCAGACCAAGAAGAGGAACTGGTTAAAAGGGATTTCCTGAAATCTGCCCCACATGGGACATTGTCATGGGCAGAAACAACAGAAATGCAAGAAATATTATTGGGTGGTTCGCAGAAAGGACTCAGATATAGATTTATGACTTGGTGGTCATGGAGCCTACTTTATTTTTTCCTTCTCATTCTGCTGCTGCACAGAGTCATGGAAAAGCTTCATTGAGAAAAGTACATTGCTATATTGATTGCCACATGGTGGCCATAGCAGGCTTGGCTTGTGACATTAGCATTAATGACAATAGACAAGATGTCAGTTGCCGATCAGCCCAGACGTGATCACACAGAGCACAGGGCTTAAACTGACAGCGAGGAGGGTTCTCCACACTGATATGCAGGAATCATGGAAAATAGATAGAATGACAAGCGTAAATGGAAGAAATTTGTCAATTTTGCAAAACCATTAGAAGTATCTTATTTCCCAGCTGAATTTGCACATGGTACTGCTATTCATGCTACACTGGCAGTAGCAGAGTGCCAACCCCCAGGTTCTGCCACACCTCAACTATTTTGGAATGCACTCTTAAAATGTTCTTGAAAAACATATATCGCAATGTGCAGGCACCACTAATTCAGTGGATTCCCACACTAGTCCTCAGTCACCATATGAAACCAAGGATTGAGCAAATGGAAACTTTGTACTTATGACTTTTTTCATACAAGACCTTTTTGCTGGTACCTAGAACTTTGGTGTAGAGTCAAAGTGACCTTTGTGCACTCAGACACTTATGGAATTCCCTTCCAGACTTTCCATAAGGATCAAGTGACCATTTTCCCAGATCTGTTTTACCCAAAGTGGAATCTGAATTCCACGTGAATCAACTCATGGTGTATCCAGCATTCTTTCCTTTGCCAATCTCAGAGTCGGAGAAAATATTTCGTACATATACCGTAGATCCCTGGAGGGTCCTATACTTCAAGAATCAAAGGAAAAAGGGGGAGAGTATATCACTTCACAGCATATATTGAAATGGATAGTTAACACTTTTTTTTACGTTTGCCATTGGCAAAAAAGCTGCTGCTCGCCTCTTTGAAAGGGCATTCTACTAGAATAGTTGCTGCTTCTGCAGCATTTCTCAAAGGGATCCAACAGACTGACATTTGTAAGGCAGTAACTTGCTCACCCTTGCAACAAGAGGTAAAACCATTTTAGATCTGGTCTTAACCAACAAGGAGAACCTTGTAAATGGGGTCGAAGTGGTGGGATCATTAGTAAAAGTGACTATGCTCTCTTGCAATTTGTTATACAGTTGGAAGGTGAAGCTAAGCATAATCAGACAAGAATCCTGGACTTTAATAAAGCCAATTTTTGTAAACTTAGGGAATTATTGGCTGTGATTCCATCGACTGAAACACTGAAAGAGAAGGGAGTCCAAGATGGATGGGAGTTCCTTAAAAGCAAGATATTAAAGGCACAATTTAAAACTGTTCCAACAACAAGAAGAAAGGTCTAAAGAAACCACAATGGTTTACTAAATAATTTTCAACTCAGCTAACTATAAAGAAAAACAAATACAAGGAATGAGAAAATGAGAAATGCACCAAAGAGAAATATAAGCAAACAGCTAATATGTGCAGGGAGATGGTAAAAAAAGTTAAGCGCAAAACGAACTTAGACGAACCAGAGAGATTAAAGATAGTAAAAAGGGTTTCTTTAGTTATGTCCACAGCAAAAGGAAAAATAAGTAAATGATAGGCTCTCTGTGTGGCGATGATAACCAGTTACTAACAGGAGACAAGGAAAAGGCAGAACTATTCAACATCTTCTTTGCCTCCATTTTCTCCAAAAAGGAAGAAAGAGATCTGCTGGGACAAAGAGTAGATGAGGTAGGATGGGAATTACAACATAGAATAGGTAGAGAGCTAGTACAGGAACACCTGGAAACAATAAATGAATTTAAGTCTCCTGGGCCAGATGAATTAAACCCAAGGATATTAAAAGAACTGGCAGAAGTTACCATTAGCAATAATTTTTGAGAAGTCGATTGGAGGAGGGCTAATGTTGTCCCCATCTTCAAAAAGGGGGGGAAAGACGACTCACATAATTAAGGTAAAAAGAAGCCCAGTCAGCTTGACTTTGATTCCTGGAAAGATCCTAGAGCAGATTATTAAACAGGCAGTCTGTAATGATTTAACAACAATGCAATCATTACAAGCCAACACGGGTTTCTTAAAAACAAGTCATGCCAGACTAATTTGATCTCTTTCTTTGATATAATTACAGGCCTGGTGAATGAGGGGAATGCTGTGGATATTGCTTATCTGGAATTTAGTAAGGCCTTCGATAAGGTTCCCCATGGTATTCTTGCTAAGAAGTTAGTAGAAAGTAGGATAGATAGTGCTACTGTTAGGTGGATTTGTAATTGGTTGACTGATCGCATCCAAAGGGTGATCATAAATGGCCTCTCTTCAGCTTGGAGAGACGTGACCAGTGTGGTGCCCCAGGGTTCTGTTGTGGGTCCAGTGCTGTTCAATATTTTTATTAATGACTTGGAGGAAGGAATAGAGAGTACGCTAATTAAATTTGCAGATGATACCAAATTGGGAGGGGTTGCTAATTCCCTAGAGGATAGGATGAAAATCCAAAAGGACCTTGACAGATTAGAGTGCTGGGCCAAAGCTAACGGAATTGATTTCAACAGAGGGAAATGTAGGGTGCTACATCTAGGTAAAAAGAATGAATTGCACAGATCTAAGATGGGGGAATACTTGGCTGGAAAATAGTACCTGTGAAAGGGATATGGGAGTCTTGGTGGACCACAAATTGAACATGAGTCAGCAGTGTGATATGGCTGCCTGGAAAGCCAATGCAATTCTTGGTTGCATCAACAGAAGCAAAGTGTCTAGATCAAGGGAAGTGATAGTACCACTCTATTCTGCTCTGGTCAGACCCCACCTGGAGTACTGTGTTCAGTTCTGTGTGCCTCAATTTAAAAAGGATGTTGACAACCTCGAGCAAGTGCACAGGAGGGCGACCAGGATGGTTGAAGGTCTGAAGGAAATGTCTTATGAGGGACAGCTTAGGGAACTGGGAATGTTTAGCCTTTCAAAAAGGAGGTTGAGGGGGGATATGATAGTTATGTTTAAATATTGGAAAGGATGTCATATTGAAGAGGGAACAGGTTTGTTTTCCATGGCTTCAGAGACTAGGACTTGGGGCAATGGTTTCAAACTATAGGAAAAGAGATTCCATTTGAACATTAGAAAGAACTTCATGACAGTTAGAGCTGTTCGGCAGTGGAACATGCTGCCACAAAGGGTGGTGGAGTCTTCTTCTTTGAAGGCTTTTAAGCAGAGGCTGGATGGCCATCTGTCGGAAATATTGTGATGTGGGTTCCTGCATGGCAGGGGGTTGGACTAGATGGCCCTTGAGGTCTCTTCCAACTCTATGATTCTATGATTCTATGTGTGTGGGTGCTTGGGAATGCAGAGCTCCATTGCTACCATACAGCGGCAATTGGGGTCAATGCCTGTTTTCTTCCAGGTTTCAGCTGAAACCTTGCTCACATCCCCACACCCTTGCACACAGACAAATGAAGTCCATGCACAGCAGAGAGAATAATTAGAGGGAACACTGGGTGTTTTAATTCTGCAAAAACACTCCTGGCCACTGACAAAACCTGGTCATTCAGGCTTAGAGAATAATCCAGGCACAACCCCAAGCTGTGCAACTGTGTTTTCCACGGGAGTACAACGCCATTAGGCACAAGTTGCTTCCCTATTAGAGATGGGCACGAAACGAGCAATTTTTTGTTTTCGTTTTCATTTTTTTGTTTTGTTACGTAATGAAAAGAAAAATGAATTTTGTCTCCAAAATGAAACGAAACTAACCGAAACAACAGAAATTTTGTCGTGCGTTTCATTTTTGTTGCAGCAAATACATTGAACTGTAATGAATGCTAACAAAACAGCAATTTTTTGTTTTCATTTTCATTTTTTGTTTCGTTACGTAACGAAACGAAAATGAATTTTTTTGCAAAATATTCACGAAAAATGAAAACGAACCAAAACAGACCCCCTAAACGACAAACGACAAACGAAACACCATTTTTTGAGTCGTGCCCATCTCTATTCCCTATTCCTTAAACTGCCTTTTGACTGACCAGGAGCACCACTGTCTTGTATGGATAAAGTTTCAGTTTATTTACCTCATCCAATCCTATACTAACATCAAACGCTGATCTAAAGCTGAAACAGCTTCCTTGAGTTTAGGTGGCAAGGAGAGAAAGAGCTGGGTGTTATCCACCAAATTCCTATATGGGCATGAAAATCAGATTTGCCAATGAGTATTGGCACCAACGCACTTAATAGGAATGGCACATGTTTAATGGACATTATATAACTGTAAATGCTATAGAGTCTATATAGCATTAAATGTTCTACTGATTCCTTATACAGTGAAACTCTCACTGACAATGGAATCACAAGAGACTCATAAACTCTGCAGTGTTAAATTGGTTTTAAACCAGATAAACTGTAGTGGCTGCCCTTAGGAAACCTCTAAAATGTAATTGTAGGAATGTGTAGCAAACTCTGTTGCCCAGGACTCACAGACCCACAATTCTCAATTTCGGCAGGAAAAATAACTGGCATCCCCCTCTCCCCCCCCTCTCTCTTTGTCTCTCTCTGTAAACTAAAGCACTTGTATATCAAAGCAAATTTCCTTAATAAGAAATAATTGAAACTCAGATCATTCATTCTGGCGTCTCATAGACTACAGACTGTACACACAAAATGCCAAAACTCACAGAAGAATTTGGCTAGAAGTCTACATACATACCATGGTTTAGGTACCTGGTTGCAGAATCTGCTGTGTTTGGGACTAACAACTGGATTTTACTCTGTGTTTTTAATGTGACAATAATAAAATGCAATTTGTAACCATATACACACTTGGCTAGCTGACCCATGACTAGAAATTGTTTGAAAAATAAGAAAGGGTGTTGAAAACAGATATAAATATAAATATAAATAATAAAGAAAACAAAACTCTAACATGCCCTTCCCTTATTGAAAAAATTTCTGGTTGGTGCCAAGGAGACCTCCCACCTGCTTTTTGAAGCTTACCTGAGATGGAATGTTCCAGACAGATTGTTGGCACATTTGACTTATGAAGCCCCTTTTAGTATTGTAGCAAACAGGTCCATAATGGAAAGATTACAATCCATATTCTTAAAAGTTATATGACAGCTGCCAACCAATGCAATGGGGCACCTGGAAAGGGGACTAGTAACCATAGAGGCTAGATTATGGATAACCCTTTTGTCATACTGGTTGAAATTGAATCACACTACTACTGGGCTTGCCCATTTGATCTTAAAGGATCATTTTGTTTCCCCTTGGCTGAAAATGTTGAAGAATAAACTAGGGTATCATGGCCTTTCATATCAATATCTAATGTCTATGAACAGCTATCAAGCCAAAAGCCTGCTCAAACACAGGAATCTATACATTGAAAGGAAGCAAGATTTGAACAGAGTTAAAGCTCACATAAGATAAATTATTTCTATGAATAGAACTACATCAATGCCTTATATAAATGAACTTGAAAGTCCTGACTGCATTTATATTAATCTGTTTGGACGTGTTGCCTTCTGTGTATTAGAGGGCAGATACAAGAAAAGAAGGGTAACCAAGGCCCTTTATGCTCTCAATGGGTGAAAGATAACCATTTTATATAAGTCACTGTATTTTTCATATTGTATATTTTAAACTCCAGCTGTTTTAGAAGTTACCATGTATGGCCTATGATGATGTTGATTTGTTGACTTGCTCTCGGTCCTGTATACAGATTTGAATGTTCTAATGGCCATTAGCTAAAAACCTTTGAATAAATCATTACTACAGAGTATATATCAATCAGCAAGACAGTAGGCAAACATAGCATTCTCTTCAGAGAAACTACGCTAAGCTAAGCAAATTCCCCATGCATTTTTATATCCATCCTCCTCCTTCCCAGACCTTTTGAATGAATTCCACCACTGAGGCCCAAAGTTGTCCCCAAATTTCCCAAAAGGAAAAAAGTTTGTTAAAGTAACTCAACCCCTTCCCTATCCTTTTTTTCTAAACTCAAACCAATTCTCCCTAATTAGCATTGTAGCAAGAGAGTGTCTTTTGACTTTGGAAGAGGTAGCCATGTCAGACTGTGCAAGAATTCCAGGCAAAAATGAATGAAACAAAAGACAAAAACGTGTGGCACCTTAAAGACTATTATATTTTAATGTAAGCTTTCATGGATCAGGCCCACTTCTTCAGACATATAATAGCAGAATGAGATGTTCAACATAATATGCAATGGAATATAGATTTCATACCAAATATGCATTGCTGTTGAATGTATGGTACATTTACATGCAGTGATTTGGCTTGTGTTGCTTCAGGGATCTGCTGAAAAAATTTTTCAGGAGACAGAAAGCAGACGCCAAATTTGGGTGAGGATGACCAGGGGAGGGGGAAGAGAGGAGGGAGGTGAAGACTGGGGATCACTTGAGAGAGAAAAAATAGGATACTTTTTCACAGATGAGGTGTGACACAGTTGCATATTTTTCTTGGCAGAGTCAACATCTATCATTGGCACTAATTTGTTGAATCTTAGCTTTCATCATGTTGGTTTTGAGTTCTTGGGCAGCAGAAATCAAGGCTTTGGTTCCCATCTTAACAGTCCCCATTTTTAGCCATGCCCCTGTTGAATTATTATCATGCTTTCCATCAATATTTTTCAGGTGTTGTTCATACAGTGGGTTATTCACACGTTTATTCATTTTAACTTGTTTCTTATATTGGGTCTTTGTTTTTAAAGTATTTTCATTTTCACCACTTTAAGTAATTTTTTTCTACTTTCTACTACTATAATCATTTAGGCTTCTTTTTTCCTGCTTTACTTTCTGCTGTATTTGCAGTAATCTACAGACTCCAATTTTTCAGGGTAAATATAATCTGTCCACATCACTTTTGGGGTGCAGTGTGTGATGCATGTTAGTTTCCATATTTTCCAATCCAATTCTTCTGATTCATTTTGGTTCCTATCTATTTATTCGGCTGGATATCCAATTACTGAAACTGCCCATTTGTGTATGGCTTTGGTTGTATGTCCACCATTCCATTTGGATTCTAAGATTTTCTGCAGCCTTTTGATGTATTTTCTTTTTTCAGTTCTTGAATTTTTGTGTACTGGATGTCCTTAGTGCCTCTTGGCTTTTTAAAGTTCTCTTTCCATTCAATTCCATTAAAAATCAATTAAATAATTATATATTGATCTTGCTAATACTCCTGTGTGGAATTTGAAAACTGTTGGAAGGCATGTAATTGGTCAATAATTACTGGGTTGATTACCCTTTTGGTGATATTTCATTACCAAAATAGTAGCCTATGACATCCAAATTTCAGTTGTAGAGTTTTGGAGTAAGTGATTAAATTTCACTGCTATACGTTGATAGAGACATGTTAAATGCCTTAACCAAAACCCATGCAGCTCATCTGGAGCAGGTCCACTTCAGTTTTTCACAGCCTTTAATTGTCTCTTAATCACTTCAGTTTTTATGATAATATCATCCACATGTTTTCCTTGTGTTTCTTTACAAATGTCTTTAATCCATGAGCTCTATTGTATTTGCAGTAATCTGTTTGGTCTTTCCCAAATTTGTTTGGTCTGTTTGGTCTTTCCCAAATTTCTTTCCAAAATTCTAAAGCATTATATTTACATAGGCCTAATTTCTTTTTACCCTGTATTTTCTCTTAGGGATTTATGGAATAACCATTGGTTAATTTGAAATTGAGTGTTTTCTCTATATTGTTTCAAGTTTTCATCATATTGTTGGATTTTCTTTGCTCTGTTACACATTGTTTTAATTCTTCTATAATGTCAACATTAGGTTTCCTTTCTAGGTCATATATTTTGCATACTCTGGCTTTTATTAATTCATTTTAAGTTTCAAATCTTTCAAGTGTTTTAGGTTACTAATGTCTGCATGCATTTTGTTTATTTTTTTCCCCAGGTGAACTTTCTATTTTGGAGTGCTGAGAGTTTTTTTGGGGGTGGGGGATGGGCTATAATTTATAACCAAGTTCTGTGGTTAATATGGTAGCTGTGCTTTTCATTATCTGGTTATTTCCTTTAGCATGTTGGTTGGTATTGTTCTGATTACTACATTTGCTTCTGCCAGTAGATCTTTTGCTGGTCTACTTTGTAAAATGGGGAGCCTTTGTCTTTCTTTTTCCTCAGTGATGTCTGACATTCTGTTAACTCATAATTTTGGGATTGTTCCATAATTGTTCCCCTGTTGATATATTTTCTTCCTCTACTGCATCTTTTTTGTCTTCCATACTATGGTCCTTGTTCTGTGTTGATTTTTCTTTTGACACCTTTTCTAATTCTTGCTATTCTACTTTACTCCAGGTGATAAACCTTCTCTGATTACATCACTATCTGGGTGTTTCCTTTTCCAGATTTCCATTATTTTTAAAAACATGGCCTGTTTGGTTTGCTTCATGATACCATTTCATATTTTTTTAATTTTTGGTAGGATTCCAAGTTTTACATTTGTGTTGTCCCTAGTAACTTTGCAGCAGCCTGTCCTGGTTCCTCAACAAGGTATGCAGAGCCCTGAAGCCTGTTTATCACCAGCTGCCCAGGGCCTTTAGCATCTGGTGAAGTACAGTATGGATGTTTATTTCTTCTCATCATAATTGATGGTTGGTGGATACAGCTGGTCTGGCTTCTCAGCTGGGATTAGTTTGACTTGGGAAATCGACTATCTATCTATCTATCTATCTATTATTATTATTATTATTACTACTACTACTACTACTACTACTACTACTACTACTACTACTACTACTACTACTACTACTACTACTACTACTACTACACAGCTAACTACACTGGATTTTGTATTACAAATCACAAGTCGAATGCTTCCCAAGCGTTTAGGACTACATGATGTATCGGCAAATTATGCGAGCAGATCCCAAGTATTTGTCCATTTGAATCTGGAAGTCTGAAGATCTTAAATTGGTCGTTCTCTGACAACTTTTCTGCATGATGTTCTGACAGATGCTGCAGATAATATATATATTTTACATACATACATACATACATACATACATACATACATACATACATACATACATACATACATACATACATACATACATACGTGTGTGTGTGTGTGTGTGTGTGTGTTGTGTGTGTGTGTGTGTGTGTGTGTGTTTGTTACAATCGTGACCGACCCTTTGTGACTCCATGTCCATGGAGTTTTCTTGGCAGGAATACTAGAGTGGCTTGCCAGTTCCTACTCCTGGTGCCTACAGCACCTGGTATTCCCTGGTGGTCTCCCATCCAAGTACTAACCAGGGTTGACCCTGCTTAGCTTCTGAAATCAAGCGAGATCGGATATGCTTACTAGGGCAGCTAGGCAGCTTTACATACTTACCAGTATATTAATTTTGCAAATCTATCCTGTCAAGCTCTGTTGCATGTCTGTGCAGTCTTTGAACATTCACAGATGAGATGTGATACAGTTACATATTTTTCTTGGTACAATCAACATTTGCTGTTTATACAAATTTATTACACTTTACTTTCATGACAATAATTTGGAATGCTTGCTCTTGTGAGGCAGATATCAAGCCTTTGGTTGCTTTCTTGATTGTATCCAGTTTAAGCCATGCCTTAGTTAAATTATTATCACATACTTCCATCAATCTCTCAAGTATCGTTCATGCAGTTTATTTTTCCAGCTATTTATCTTGAAATTGTTGTTTCTTATATTCATCCTTTGTTTCTGTTCTTTTCAATATATTTTCCATTTTCACTGGTTTAAGTAATTTTTCCTCTGCTTCTTTTAATATTATCATATAAGGGTTCTTTTTACTTCCTCTATTCCCAATTGTATTTGTAGTAGTCCACAATATTCAATTTTCTGCATTAAATAAATCTGTCGCATTACTTTTTGGATATAGTGTGTAATGTCCCTTCATTCCTATGTTTTTCAATCCAATTTTTCTAACTCACTTAGGGCCCAATCTATTATTCCAGCTAGGTATCTACTTAATGAAATTACCTACTGTCAAGCCCCGCACACAGAGCACACACACAAGCAGGGTTCAGTTCTTTGCCAAGATCTTTAGTGGAAAGCCAGGCAAGTTCAAATGACGCATTGTTCCCACAGAGAGCGCAGGGTGAACTTACCAGCTTTACCCCAAAAGAGGGAACACACCCTTACTTCTGGAAAGGCTTCTGCTAGTACTCAGGGCTTCCCGACCTGATTCCCCATCTAGCATCAAAGACCCTTTCCCTAACTCTCCTGGTAGCACATCTTTGCAGAATCCTGCTCATGGCCCTTCTAGGAGGAGAAGATATGTTTTCAGCTGAGTCATCAGACCCAGCTGCCTGCTGATTTGAGCTGCAAGGCTCCTCCAGCAGCTCTTCACCATTTAACCCCTCAGAGTCAGGTTCTGTGACAGGCAGGGTCCTGGCACTATCCCCCTCCCCATGGTCCCCCTCTTCCGATGGGCCAGGCCTATCAGGATAACTGTCATGAAATTGTTGAACCAACTCAGGAGCATGCAAGTTGGACGCAGGTTCCCATGACCGATCTTCAGGTCCATAACCTTCCCAGTCTACCAAATACTGCAATCCTCCACGGTGTATTCAAGAATCCAAGATTTGACAGACTTCATATTCTTCTTCTCCTTCTACTAAAATCGGTGGAGGAGGTTCAGGATTCGGTGGTCGGTTGGGGTCAGGGTCTGCAGCTGGAACCAAGAGGGATTGGTGGAATACTGGATGAATATGAAGGGAATCAGGTAGTTGCAGAAGAAAAGCAACTGGATTGATTTGTTCTAAGATGGGATGAGGACCGATAAACCAAGGATCTAGTTTTCAGGATCGCCCAGGATGTCTCAGGTATCGAGTAGAGAGCCAAACTTTCATGCCTGGATTTAACTGTGGCCCTTCCTGTCTTTTCTTGTCAGCCGCTTTCTTATATACTTCCTTAGCATGATCAAGTTGCTCTCTCAATAATTCCTGAATGCCATGGAGTTCTTGAATGTATGCATCCGCAGCTGGTACAGAGGTGGAAGGAAGGGTAGTTGGAAAATACCGAGGATGATAACCATAATTAGCCATGAATGGGGTCTGGTGAGTGGAAGAATGTACAGCATTGTTATATGCAAATTCAGCTAAATGTAACAAATCTGCCCAGTTATCTTGTTGGTAGCATGTATAACAGCGTAAATATTGTTCTAAGGTGGCATTAGTGCGCTCAGTCTGACCATCTGACTGGGGGTGATAAGCTGATGACAGGTGAACTTGTGTTCCTAGTGCCTTATGCATTGCTTGCCAGAAGCGAGAGGTGAATTGTGGCCCACGATCTGAAATGAGATGTGCAGGTAAATCATGAAGTCTGAAAAGGTGTTGCAAGTAATGATGAGCTGTTTCTGATGCGGTAGGGGATTTAGGACAAGGAACGAAGTGGGCCATTTTGGTGAATAAATCCATGAAGACCAGCATGCAGGTAAACCCTTTTGAGCGAGGAAGATCCATGATGAAATCTAAGGAGACAGAATTCCAGGGACCAGAGGGTGTTGGCAAAGGATGCAACAGACCCGAGGGTTTGGTCACAACATCCTTTGCTCGCCTACAAACTTCACAGGAACCCACGTATCGGGCAACATCAGCACGGACCTGTGGCCACCAGAACTCCCTTGTGAGAAGATGCAGGGTTTTGTAAAGTCCAAAGTGTCCAGCAGGTAAAGAGTCATGTGAGAGATGCAACACCTGGTTATGAAGAGGACCAGCAGGAACATATAACCGCCCTCGATGTAATAATAACCCTTGCTGTGCAAAAAACTCTCCATGATTCCCATTCTGGAGTAACTGAAGATGTTGCTGAGTCCATGAATCATGAGCTTGAGATTCACAGATTTCTTCTGCCACACTGAGACATGGATTTGTGGCCGCGAACACAGGGGGAGGCAAGATGGGTGCCACTAATGTCTCTTTCACAGGTGCTGCATACTCAGGTTTTCTGGATAATGCATCAGCTTTTTTATTCTGAGCCTCAGGAATGTACTTGATCCGGAAATCGAACCGGGAAAAGAATAATGACCACCGGATTTGTCGCTGAGTCAATCGCCAGGCTGTTTGTAGATGTTCAAGGTTTCGATGATCAGTCAATACTTGAACAGGGTGTCAAGCTCCCTCGAGGTAATGCCTCCATACCTCAAAAGCCGTCTTGATGGCCAGCAGTTCACACTCCCAGATAGTATAATTCTTCTCTGCAGGTTTTAACTGTCAAGAGTAATAGGCACAGGGACGGGGTTTTGGGAGGGATCATCCTGTTGAGATAGCACTGCTCCCAGAGCTACGCTAGATGCATCAGCCTCCACTATGAAGGGTAATTGGGGATCAGGATAACGGAGCAAGTGTTCCGAGGTGAAGCGGGTTTTCAAAGTAGAGAAAGCCTCTTCTGCTTCTGGAGTCTACTAGAAAAGCTCTTTGGGCCAAAGGAGATGGTTTAAAGATGCAGCAATGTCGGCGTAGGCAGGAATAAACTGGAGATAGTAGTTGGCGAAACCGAGGAACCATTGCAAATCCTTACGGTTTTGTGGTCTCCACCGGGACAACACAGCCTCTACTTTCTTAGGGTCCATGCGTATTCCCTGGGGAGAAATAATATGCCCCAGGAATTCACCTTCCTTAATGTCAAATTCACATTTTTCCAGCTTAGCATATAGTCCATTTTCCCGGAGACACTGCAAGACCTGACGAACATCTTGAACATGCTGAGCTGGGTCAGTGGAATAAATCAGGATATCATCTAAATAAATGACCACACAATGATCTAGTAGATCATGGAAAATGTCATTCATCATCCGCCGGAATACACTGGGTGCGTTTGTCAGTCCAAAAGGCATTACTAAATGTTCATATTGACCATACCGGGTCCGAAATGCGTTTTTCCACTCATCTCCTTTACAGATACACACCAAATTATACGCCCCATGAAGGTCCAGCTTGGTATAACACTTTGCCCCTTTTAACCGGTCCAAAGGTTCAGAGATTAGGGATAAAGGGTACCGGTCCCGAATAATGATCTTGTTTAATGCCCGGTAATAATTACAAGGATGAAGCTCCCCTCCCTTCTTCTTTACAAAGATCACCGGTGCTGACAATGGCGATTTGGAAGGGTGTATAAACCCACGTCAAAGGTTCTTGTCTAGGAAAGCCCTCAAAGCTTCTAACTCAGGTTCGGACATAGGATAGACTCGTCCCACAGGGAGGGGTGCCCCAGGTATCAGATCAATGACACAGTCATAGGGCCGATGCGGAGGTAACTTGTCAGCCCCCTTTTCCTCAAATACATCCACAAAGTCTTGGTATACCTGGGGCAAGACAGGGTCAGATGTAGCATGGGCAGCTGCCAGGATGGTAGAAGAATTTTGCTTTGAGCAAGGAACCTTGAAGTACAATTCCCCTTGCACCCAATCCACCAATGGGTTATGAGCTTGCAACCAGGAAAGTCCCAAGACAAGAGGAAACCGGGGCATCCAAGTTACATTAAAGCAAATCTGCTCATTGTGGTCCATTACCTGAAGAGTAAGTGGACAGTTAACCGACCCTCAATGGATTCTACCAGCAAATGAGTTTCCTTGTTCTGTACTGGAATCCAATGGCACCGCACAAACCCAGCATCCACAAAGCAGTGAGCTGCCCCAGAGTCTACCATAGCATACACAGGTACTTTCCAGCCATCAGGAAGCCCTAGAGTTACAGGTACCAAGAAAGGTCCTTGAGGTGTGATGGTATTGTCTGGGAACCCTTCGGTATGCTCCATTCCTGTGGGTTCCTTCAAGGATGGAGCTGCCCTTTTACTGCTGAAGAGGTAGCAGCACTTACTGAGGAGCGCTTCAAAGGGCAAATGGAAGCAAAATTTATTTATTTATTTATATAGCTTGTATGCTGCCCACTACCCAAAGGTCTCTGGGCGGCTCAAAATCAGGAAATGTCCTCCTCCTCCACAGTACAGGCAGAGATTATGAGAGCGTCGTCTTGCCTTTTCCTCTGGGGTGAGGCATGGTCGAGCAGCTCCCAGTTGCATAGGTTCTGGATCCATTCTGTGGGCTTCACTGGATTGCAGATTAGGCACCACTGGCAGAGGTTGCTGGTTGTAGTTCTTGCCTCGGGAGAGGCGACAGCTTTCCAGGCATCCATCTATCCTGAGACACAGGGTAATGAGTTCCTGTAACATGCTTGGTTGTTCCACCCTAGAAAGTTCATCAAGCACTTCATCTGCCAATCCTTCCATATACTGAGAAATCAGTGCCGGTTCATTCCAATGCAGATCCTGTGCTATCAAACGGAACACAGTGGTGTAGTCAAACACTGAATCTTTGCCCTGTTTCAGAGCTCTGAGTCTCCTGTTGGCAGTAGCAGCCTGTACAGGGTTCTGAAAAGCTGAAGAAATGTGATTCAGGAAAGCCTGATAATTATCCAGTAGAGGTGAGGCACTGAGGAGTAAAGGAGTAGCCCATTTAGCTGCCTGTCCTTTCAGCAAACTGATGATAAAGCAGACCTTAGTCCTCTCAGTAGGAAATTCTTATGCATGCACCTCAATAAACAGCTTGCTTTGAGCCAAGAATGCAGGGAATTCCTCTAACATGCCTTCAAACCAGTCAGGAGGCAGCAAAGGGCAACAGGGCTGCAACCCAGCCGGTTCTGGAGCTTGCTGCAATTGAGCAATCGCCTGAGACAAAAGCAGCACTTGGTTTTGCAAAGCTGCCAATAGTGTCATCCCAACAGCCCCCTCCTCTTCCATTCTGCTTGAAGAAGTTTGGGTGGGAGCAAACTGTCAAGCCCCGCACACAGAGCATGCACACAAACAGGGTTCAGTTCTTTGCCAAGATCTTTAGTGGAAAGCCAGGCAAGTTCAAATGATGCGTTGCTCCCACAGAGAGCTCAAGGTGAGCTTACCAGCTTTATCCCAAAACGGGGAACACACCCTTACTTCTGGAAAGGCTTCTGCTAGTACTCAGGGCTTCCCGACCTGAATCCCCATCTAGGATCAAAGACCCTTTCCCTAGCTCTTCTGGTAGCACGTCTTTGCAGAATCCTGCTCATGGCCCTTCTAGGAGGAGAAGATATGTTTTCAGCTGAGTCATCAGACCCAGTTGCCTGCTGATTTGAGCTGCAAGGCTCCTCCAGCAGCTCTTCACCATTTAACCCCTCAGAGTCAGGTTCTGTGACAGGCAGGGTACTGGCACCTGTGTATTACCACTGTTTAATTATGGTTTTAAAATTTTACAGTCTTTTTATGCATTCCTTTGTATTAGATGCTTTGCTTTAATGCAGAAATGATCTGCTTCTGATATTCCATGGTACTTATAATTGTTTTCACTTGGCAATGAATTTATGATATCACCATTTTTAGCTCTGTTCCATCTAGTTTTTGGATCTTACCATGCTTTCTTGAGGGAACTGCACATTTGTCAAGTCTAAATTTCATCTGAATGTCTTTACTAAATATTTGCTCTGTATTTAGCAGTGATTCTATCTCAGTCAGTCCTTTTGCATAAAATTTTAGGTCAACCATGTATAGCAAATGATTGATTTCTCCTGTTTGACCTGAAACATGGTAGCCAAATCCAGATGTATTTAGAATTATTGACAAAGGGATTAGTGAGATGTTAAACAGTAACAGTCACAAATGATCACCTTGAAAGATTCCTTGTTTAATGTTAACCTCCCCATATGTCTATGAAGATTCTCAGTCATTTAGGTGAGTTTAATCTAGAAGCAGAATCATGGCAACTGGACTTCTTTTTCTTGAGAGATTCAAACATTTCGCTGCTCATCCAAGCAGCTTCATCAATCTGAAAAAAGCTAGTTGCGAGTCCTCCATTTTATAGTTCACTTGGCCTCTTGTCACCCTGAGCTGAAATAGGCTCATAAGATGAACAATGGTGGTATAGGTTTACTGAATGTAAAAAATTATTATTTAGTAAATCAAATAAGGTTAATATGGTGGAAAATGGAATCATCGGAAATAAAGGAAAATATTGAAAAATACTTATTTGGTACTATTAAGAAATCAAAGTTAAATGAGATTAATAACCCCTTTCTTAGATCTATGTTAAATGCATGGTACATACATAAAAAAATTATGTCCCTTGGATTCACCATTGAGATCTGTAACTGAAATGGAGAATTTCCCTATAAATTTGAAAGTTTTCAAAAACTTTAGGGAGAAACAAGTGATTAGATTGAAAGATTGGATAGGCAAGATGAGAGAAAAGTACAAATGAAGGAAATTCTTCAATGTAGGGATATATCTTGGTTTAATTTTATACAATTAAAGAAATGGACTGACGTTTGGATAAAGAAAAATAATAAATGTAGAGAGTACACAAAATATGAGCAACTCTTATTGTTGTATGAGGATACCCAGAAGGAGAACATAGTAAAAGGTAATGTTAACAAATTATATAAAATTATTTTGGATTTAGATGAAAATAGGGAAGGATCTGGATCAAAATTATTGTGGGAACAAGATTTTTAAAAAGAAATAAGAGAGGAAGATTGGGCTAATATGTGGAGAATGAGAATATTTAGATCTATGTCTGTTAGAATAAAGGAAAATTTCTTTAAAATAAGTTTAAGATGGTATTTGATGCCAGTGAAATTGAACAAAATAAATGCTAATTTTTCTAAGTTTTGTTGGAAATGTGATAATGAGATTGGTACCTTTTTCATTTGTGGTGGGAATGTAAAATGATACAAAATTTTGGAAATGTATTTTTAAAGAACTAAGTGACATACTAGAAATGACCATAGAGCCCCATTCTGAAATTGCTTTGTTATCAATATTTGTTGATCATAATTATGATATTAAAACTAAAGAGTTGATTACAAATTTGTTGATTGCGGATAGATTAATAATTGCTAGAAATTGGAAATCCAAATATGAAGTATGTTTAGATGAATGGTATAATAAAATATGGAATATGCTTTAAATGATAAATTGACATGTTCTTTAAGGATTAAAAAATAAGAGTTAAAAAGAGATATTTTCTATGATATATGGGGTAGATTTATTGAATATGTGCTTGTACGAGATACGGGTAAGGCTTCCGCGCAACAATCGATTTTGTTCTGGAGGGGAAGATAATGACTGTAAATATGAAGAGTGATCCTGTGGGTGAAGGGGTGCACTGTTGTTGATGTTTGTCTTTTTTTAATAATTTGTATAAAATTAAAAAAAAAGATGAACAATGGCCTGATTAGGCTCGAAGACAACAGTCTCAATGGCCTTAAGGTGAAGCATTGCCTAAGGTGCTGAAACATATAAAGTATGGGTCATTAGCTATGGCCTTAGTGGTGAAGACCAGAAGTATTTTTGATTTGTCTGGGTATTGTTGAAATCACAACCTGATAAGTGGCAGATAGAGATGGGCACAAAATGAATTTTTTTGTTTTGTTTTTTGTTTCATTTCAGAAGAAAATTAAAAAAAGAATGGATTTTTAAAGACAAAAATGAAATGAACTGGATATTTTTGTTTTGTTTTGCTTTCCGTTCCCCCCAATGGGCCTTTCTTAACTTTTTAATGTTCACTTTTTGTTCAATTCTATAAGGAATGTTCAGTTAAATATTTATACAGTATATTGATCTTGCAAGTGCTTCTCTGTGTAGCCTTAAATATGATTGGAAGCCATGTTGTTGCTGTTACTACTACTAGTAGTAGTAATAGTATTATCATCATATTCATCGTCATCTTCATCATTACTGTTACTAAGAAATTCTGAGTACACAAATACCACAACCACATTTCTTAGGGCAAGACAGAATGCAAGCAGAGAGTGGGATATTGTGACAGAAAGACTCAGAAAAGAAGTAATGTTTAATATTCAGTTCACCTTTTGAAAAGAAACACTACCAAATTTGACAACTGAAAATTGAGATTTTATTTAAAAACTACATTTTATTAAATAGATACATTTATATATCTTTTAGGACAACCTTTATGGGAAGCCAGTAAATAAATGTTTGCCTGATTCTTGTGGTAAGCAGATTTGCATACTGTTTTATTAATAACCTATCTTACTATTATTATTATTTTACTGTAGGTGCCAACTGCCTAAGTAGGTATGGACAGGCATGCTAATCATTGTCTTTGTAGGCTGCTAATTCTCTAGTGTGGATGCATATAAATTCTTTTGGATGTACTTGTAAGATGATAAAGATGATATGCTTTAGTTTTGTAACAGACAACTCCAAATTGGTGGGACAAGGAAGACTTCCTCATAGGAAGACTTGCCCCAGACTTATCACTCCCTTTTTGCTGTCACAGCAGAAGGAAGGAGGAGACTGGAAAGAAAGCAAATAACCAGTATGCAAACATCTATAATTCTCCCATCAAATCCATATGTGTGTGTTAAGGAAATCGGAAGATTTTGGTTCTGATGGATATACAGCTTCCCCTCAATGCTTTTATATTGTTGGCTCCTGGATGGTAGAATTGGAAGCAACAGCTGACATTTTTGTGCTCACAAAGGGGAAGTTTTTGAAGGCAACTCTCTTTGCTCATCTCTGTTGGGTTGAAGAGGAAAGCCACACTATTTCAGGGACCTTGAGTTGCCCTTCCAGGGACCAGAGGTTAGAGGCTACTACCTTGAATTAAATTTGCATACAAACCAAAGAGAAACCATAGAACAAATAAGGAAGGGATCTGTTCTGAATTTAAATATGGACAGTTCCTCCTTTCTGTCTATTCCAAACAAATTTTCAGGAGATTCTATTAATCATTTGGAAAGCAAATATTCACAATCAACATATTGTTCAATACTGCTGTAGAAAAACAAAACAAAACCCTGGGACGTAACTATCATGTTTTAAAATTTCCCTGGGCAGACATGCATTGTTATAAAATGGACAATAAACTTCATTCAAATATGTAGGGTTTTTTCCTTGTATTTAATGCTGTCCCATTTTAGTCTAAGTGACCAGAAAACAATGGATAAATTTGATTCCACATCTGATATTTCGAGGGTGTGAAAACCTCCACCATGAGATTAGGCAGATATTGCATATTCAAACACATACAATGATACATTTGTCATTGCTATTGACCTTTATCTCTCCAGTTTCCTGACAACCTTCTACAGTTATTGACATTACAAATACCAGCGACAACGTGCAGGGCAAAGTATAACCTTTCATTTACCTTCATGTCCCTCAAGTGACTTGCAAAGGTGGTTTCAACAAAAGCTGCAAACAATGATACTGTTGATTCCCCCTTAACTTACTAAAATGTTTTCCATTTTTGTCTTGTTCTCTGAAAATCATGCCAATAACTCACTACAAAGAAAACGATTTCAAATGAATACAGGTAATTAGAAGTGTCAAGAAATCAGCAGAGAGTAGGGTGTCTGCCATCATTTCTCTGGAAAGACTGCCAGATTCCCTTTCAAAAAGATCTTTGTCATTTTTTTAATAGAAGGTAATTAATGTAGACTACAGTAAAGTGTACAGGATCCAAGTCACTTGTCTTTCTTCCCTCAGAAAGGGGACCATAAAGATGTTTTGATTTCTAGAAACAATCTTCTGAGGTTATTCAAAAATGACTTTTAATTACAATAATAGTTCTTTTTTGTCTTTTCATTCTTCTTAAAGCAAAAAAAGAGTAAAATGAAAGAGTAAAGGGAAAGAGTAGGAAAAGGCACATTTATAAGAGTGACAAAAGTAAACCCCACCCCCCACTTTTCTTTTTGTCAGAAAAGTGCCACACTAAGTAGTTTGGATCAGAATCGAGACAGGATGATGTGGCACAACTGAGAAGTCTGATTAAGAAAGAGAAAAGAGGCACTCATCATAGATTCTATCAACTGGTAGCTCTGGTAACAAGTGGATTTTGAAAATGGTTTTGAAAGCCACAATGCATCTGTTACAGTAATTACATACTTTCACCATTATTTGCAAATCTGATTGCATCTGTTTTACCCATGATGGTAACAGAACTGATTATTTTTTTTTTAAAAAAGGCTCCGAGAAATAAACAAATACATCTTCAACAATGTGTGAGCTGAGACTTCTTTGAAGACTGTTGGCATGGTGGGAATGATGCATGGTGGTTTTCAGAAATACTTGAAAAACCCTGAATAGGATGTCTAAGACTTTATGGATCACCTGAAGTGTCTACTGCTCTGAGCTATAGAATAAATGTAACTGGGCTGTAGAATAAATGTATGGGTGGGTGTGAGGTAGAGGAGAGACAGACAGACAGACAGACACAGAGAGAGAATTTCTACTATTGACTCTGCCTACCATCCTTGATTCCAACCTTCATTTGCTACTGTGCCTTCCACCCTACCAGGCATATCATGCATATCTGACCAGAGCATAACACACAAGCAGTGGGTGGTCACAAGCTAGAAAGTGACCTACAGTCTTATTTGAGTGCTCCTTTGTGTATCTACTGTGTATAGTTGCTTGGGTATACTGCAGTACTGATCCCATGTACGGTCTCTGAGTTCTGGTTTCTTCTCCTAAGATTGCCCTTTGTCTATATAACCACATCTATGCTGTGACCACACAACACTAGCCAGGCTTCTCCTCTGATCCTTGGCCTTGCACTTTCTTCTTTAGCTTTCACCAACAGTTTTTCCAGATGATTCCCGGGTTTGGGTTGTTGTTGTTTTACCATTAATAATATATGCCACCTGCACATCTAATTAGTATTTATTCCTCTTATTTCCACTCATCCTCATGTTAATCTACTCTAGCTTTTTATAGAGGATAGATTGCTGTAACACTCTCTACATGGGGCTTCCTTGAACCTTGTTCGGCGACTGCAGCGGGTACAGAATGCGGCGTCCAGGTTGGTGGTTGGTGCGGGCAGGTTTGACCTCATCACCCCCATTCTGGCTCGCCTGCACTGGTTGCCCGTTGCCTCCTGAATAAGGTTCAAGGTGTTGGTTTTGGTTTACAAAACCCTCCATGGCCTGGGTCCTGATTATCTGGCAGAGCGTATTTCCCTACGATCAGAGCTGGCCTGACCCACCCGATCCTCTATGGCTCTCTCACTCTGGGTTGCCACCCCTAAGGAGGCCCGTAGGGTGGCCACTTGCAAACGGGCCTTCTTGGTGGCTGGCCCAGCACTTTGGAACTCATTGCCGAGCGAGATACACCAGGCTTCTTCAATGGCGTCCTTTAGAAGAGCAGTTAAGACCTGGCTATTCAGGGATGCCTTCGGCAATTGCTAGGGTTGTATCAAGGTCTATTTTTTTATTTTCATTCCTTAGTTTTTACGCCTCTTACCTAGCAAGTTTTACATTTTTAAATTGATGTACTGTTTTTATCTTTTTGTGTGAACTGCCCAGAGTTCCCTTTGGGAAAGGGGAGCAGTATATAAATGCAAAAATAAATAAATAAATAAATAAATAAATAAATAAATAAATAAATAAATAAATAAATAAAATATATGAAATTTCTCTATTGGGATAGGACAAACAGGGAAGTAAAATATACTTTTGTCTAACACCTTCACCAATGGTAACCATTCTATTTCTCCATGTTATGTCCTAAAAGCAATCTACTGTGTAGAGTATTGTTACATTATAGAGATGAGCATGAACAGCAGAACCAGTGTTCAGCGCTTATCAGCCCTGCCTCGTCTGGTAGATTTGCATTTAGACGTAGCACCCCAACTTCCCTGCCCTGCCTCCTCTAAGTGGGCATCTTCTGAACCTCTAGAATATCAAAATAATCAAATGTGGGCACCCACTTATTGTTCTAAGAATGATTTTAGATTTTAGAATGATCCATTGCTTTACATGATCATTATACAGTGGCACCCCAGGTTACAGATGCCTTGGGTTACTTAATTTTTTGTTTCTGAAAGGACGTCCACCCAGAAGTCCATCCCCAAAAAGAAAATTCTGCAAAAACAAAAAGATTATGAATGTTTTTCTATTGAAAACCCAGGTTACAAAAAAATTTTCAGAAAACTTCCATTCCCAGGGTTCTGGGTTACAAAAATTTCCAGTTTACGAAGCATCCTTGGAAACAAATTAATTTTGTAACCAGGGGTACCACTGTATTTAAAGGGTTGCTATTATCCATAAAGCATAAACATTTTCTTCTGAAATTCATTGGCATGGTCCAATGGCCAGTGTAGATTTGTAAACTCTAATACTTCTTGTTTTCTGAAGGTATTATGTCTTGAATTTCTGGAATTTCTTGCTCTGTGTATGGTAAAAGTCATTGCTGTAAAAATTTGAGCATCACTTTGCTTGCATGGGAGACTATTCTGATGGTTATACACTAACTTCATTATCAGATGTTGCTACCTTTCTTTTAAAAATGTAATTATATGTTATGGGCTATTATTTGTTTTCCATATGCACTGGCATATTCTTCTTAGAATTTCAATAAATTCAGTCTCTGTGGCTTCCATTCCAATTTAAACATTAGTAAGAGAAAGAATAAAAGGTTTCATTGCTTACAATTGAATTGACCAAACAGCAAGCTGAAAAACATGACTGACCACTTGAGCTAGAGGACTGAACAGACTCACTGCTTTCAACAGAGAAAATGGAGGGCTGCAGAAGCAATGGGAGAGGATCTCCTTTAATTCAGAGAACGAGGGGAACTGCTGGTTATTTGTTGCATCAGGACAGAAAGGTGCCTCCTAGTCACACCTGCTAGAGGAAGTATAACTCCAACAGCATGACCATTGCAGAACTGGCCCTCCATGACTTGTGGAGGTATCCCAGGCCAGAGCTGTCAACAAGCAGTCATTCACAGGAACCTTCAGAGCTTGTGGTCAAGGAGAATACATTTGACCATCAGAAGGGATGGCTGACGGTCAACCTCAGGATGGGCAAAGTGAAGCCTACAATTGCATATGGTCTCTGAGGAGAAGAGTTGCACCCTGAGGCCTACCTAGAGCCTTTCCAATTAAAAGTTCAATCTCAACAAAATAAAAAAGGGTACATTTTTGTTTCTGGAGGCACCCAGTTTTAATGTTTCTGGAGGCACCCAGTTTTAATGTTAGAGTAATTGTGGATGGGAGTGTCCCAAAGCCTAAAATCAAAATTAGATGTGTCCATGTAGGCACTTCCTGTTTTCCCTTTAAAAGCTGTTTTGGGCTATTTTCAGGCATAAGAGCCAAACATGAATGTTTTGCTTCCAGGCATGTTGAAATTGCCCACTCTTGACATAACCTTGCGGAATAGGAGAGATGTGCCCTAAACCAGTGCTCCCCAACCTTTTTATCCCTGCGGACCGGTAAATTTTTGATAATTTTTCCGTGGCCCGGGGGTGGGGGTGGGGGTGGGGAAGGGGGGAGATAAAGGAATGCGAATGGGGGTCGGGGTGGGGAGAGAGAGAGAGAGAGACGCACACACGCACGACCGCACCACCCCACCCCCTCCCTCTCACCTTTGCAAACCGGCCAGTTGGGACTCTTCCTTTCCAGGGAGGCCCGGCTTTGCTCGGGGACCGCCGCCGCTGACGGGGCCGGATCCTTCCCGCGGAGGAGGAGGAGGAGGAGCAGGCGCTGCCTTCGGGCGCCGGCGGAGACACCGGAGAAGCGCAGCAGCGGCGGCGGCAGCGAAGGGGGCTGAGGGGGCTGCCGCGCACCCCTCCCCTCCTCCTCCTCGTGTGGGGGCTGCCCCTGCGGCGGCGAGGACCCGGTGGGCGGCTTTCTTTCTTTCTTTCTTTCTTTCTTTCTTTCTTTCTCCCTCCCTCCCTCCCTCCCTTCTTTCTTTCCCTTTTCTTTCCCCTCCCTTCTTTCTTTCTCCTCCCTCCCTTCCTCCCTCCCTCCCTCCCTCCCTCCCTTCTTTCTTTCTTTCTTTCTTTCTTTCTTTCTTTCTTTCTTTCTTTCTTTCTTTCTTTCTTTCTTTCTTTCTTGGGGGTGGGGCGATTGCATGGGGTTGCGGCGGCGGCGGGATGGGGGCGATTGTGGGGATTGTGGCGGCGGGCGGGGGGGGTTCGCGGCGGCGCGGGGGCAATTACGGGGGTCGCGGCGGCGCTCCTGGATGGGCCTCTAGAGGCCGGTGGACGGGTCGTGTCCGGGCGGGGCAGCAAGGCGGCGGCGGCTCCCTGGATGGCCCCGAGAGGCCGGTGACGGGGGCCGAGGCCGGCGGTGGCAGCAAGGCGATTGGGGGGGATTGCAGCGGCGGCAGGGGCGATTACGGGGGGTCGCAGCGGCGGCGGCGGGGCGGGGACGATTTCGGGGGGTGGGGAAAACATCCAGGCCGGCCCGCGACGCCCCCTGGCCTGCCCCCAACACAGGCGCGGTCCGGCGGCGACGGCAGCGGGGGGGCTCCGCCCTGGAGTGCGGCCGCAGGGAGGGGCCAAAGGGTGCGCACCCCGGGGGAGGAGGAGGAGGAGGAGGGGCACCCACCTGCTCTTCTGACCAAGGGGGCCCCCTCCTCCCCGCCGGCCCCCCGCGCGCCCGGCCCCCAGGGCAGGGGGTTGGGGCCAGGAGGAGGCAAGGAGGGGCAAGCAGGCCAAACGGGGTTCCTGCTGCTGGTGGTGGTGGAGGGCGAGGAGGAGGGGGGCGGAGGAGGAGGAGGATACGCCGCTGGCGGCGGCGGGCAGAGGAGGGAGGCAAAGGCAAATGTGGCGGCGGCAGCTCCTCCTGCGCTCCTCCAGCCTTCCTCCTCCACCAGCCGCCCGTGGGAGAGAAGAGGAGGAGGAGGAGGGCAACGGAGGCAAAGGGGAGGAGCCTCCCCGGCCTCCCCAGGCGGCCCGGTGCCGACCGGTCCACGGACCGGCACCGGTCCACGGCCCGGGGGTTGGGGACCACCGCCCTAAACCATCCAATCTACTGCCCTCTAGAGCCAGGGCAGAACTGCCATGCCTAGAAGCACACACGTGTACACACAAGGAGGTCTTGCCATGTGAGGGACCCTCTGATCTATTGCAGATGAACCCTAGATGGGGCTCTAGAAGCTCCCAGCTAAGCCTAAATAAGTTGGTGAAGATATGTGTGTCCCCAACATTAGGTTGTATCCATCATTTGCTCTAAAATAACATTACTTTCATAATATTTACAAATACAAAACTAGACTAGATGATACCTTTAGGCTACTAGTAAAATAACAAAAAAAGTTCCTAATATTTCAAGGGCAACACCGTCTTCCTCAAAGCTGTACCAAAATTTCAAGCATGGCAAATGATGGAATTGTCAGGAGTTAGTTCTAGATGTAAAGTTCTTGGCAAGATGAAAATAAATGCCAGGTAGTGTCTCAGTTGAGGCCTAGAACAGCAATGCTGTAAAGTTGCATCTGAAGTTACAGGTTGTGTTTACAGCCCCAGAACTTCAAATAACATGTCACGGCTCAGATGCACACTTTCACACCCCCTCTCCATGCGGCACTTCAAGGCTAATGGCCCTTCTTGGCCAGAGAAGGGGAAGGGTTGGTGCAGAAGACCCATGTGTTCCATTTGGGACTTGGGATAAAATTTAGAAAAGTCCACTAGGTGTAGCCAAATGGATAGAATAAAAAGGATAGATATTACCTAGTGATTGCAGTCTTGTTGTGCTCCCATTGAGGGGCAGCTCTTTCTTGGTATCTCAGTACAGTGGTACCTTGTATAAAGGAATTAATTTGTTCCAAATGGAATTCTGTTAAGCAAATTTTCCTTTATACAATTTTCCCATAGGAATTCATTGAAAACAGAGTAATGCCTAATCGCGACCATTTTTATGTTGTACGGATTCACCCCATAGGTGATTCTCTTAAGCAAATTTCCCCTATCTCTGGAATTTTTTATGTTGTACAGATTTTATGTTATACAAACCGTTTGTTCTATGAGGGTCCACTGTATTTCCTATTGAAGCAAAACAAGTTTGGGAGCTGTGTAGCCATCACAAAAACCAAATGCAAAACTAGACTAGTTGATACCTTTAGGCTACTAATAAAATAACAAAACAGTTGCTAATATTTCGAGGGCAGCACCCTCTTCCTCAGGGCTGTACCAAAAGTTCAAGCATGGCAAATGATGGAATTGCCAGGAGTTAGTTCTTAGATGTAAAGTTCTTGGCAAGATGGAAATAAATGCCAGGTAGTATCTTAGTTGAGGCCCAGAGCACTGTTTGATTCTAGATGATTATTGCATTTTGACTTGGGGGCACCCCAAACTTGGTTTGTCTTATTTTTTGATGTTGCTGTGTTTATGTTAACCTTAACTGTTTCCTCATTTCTGAATTAGAATTCTCCTTGCCTGTTTTGCTTGTTGGCTCCTTGAGGTTTTATTGCTAGTGATTTCTGGTTGCTTTACACTGTTAGTCTGTTGCAAGTAGGCAAACAAGACTGTTGTGATAACTACCGCATGCTTAGAAATGCCTCTTGGTGGTACAAGGTGCTTAGGAAAATAGTGAAAGGAGGAGATGAGTTATTTCAATCCATTTTTAGTAATGGTTTGAGGTTGGAACAGGACTTGGTCATCTGGTGCAATGGTGATTCTCAGGAAAGGGTGAGTGACTGACACGAATGACCATGGTGTCCTCCTCAACAAGCTTTAAGATACTGGAATATGAGTTGGAGTGGGGAAACTGTGTTATACTAGCTCCACACCTACAAACAGGACTGATCTGAGACAAAGACAATGAGGAATTGTTCTATTCTGTCCTAATCTGTTACACATGTACTGTAGTTGCTAGATGCCACCAGTATGGGATTTATTTATTTAAATTTTTACCCCACCCATCAAGTGGCCATGCCACCATTTTGGCTGATTTCTAACATCACACACACACACACACACACACACACACACACACACACACACACACACACACACACACACACACAATAAATAAATAAATAAATAAATAAATAAATAAATAAATAAATAAATAAATAAATAAATAAATAAATAAGCAAGCCTCGTGGCACAGTGGTTAAATTGCTGTATTGCAGCTGTAACTGTTCAACCCCAGGTAGCTGTCTTGCAGTTGACTCAGCCTTCTGTCCTTCTGAGGTTGGTAAAATGAGTATCCACCTAGCTGGGGTAGGTGAATGGGGGGGGAGAGAGAAGCCTGCATAAATAAACTGTAAACCACTTTAAGTGTTAAGTGTTATGGACCAGTCTATAAGCAGAACATGTTGGGGTTTTTTTGCTTTTTATATAAAATTCAGAAACAGCACGTTAAAGCAGCAATCAAAAGAAAACCCATCCTTTACTAATAGAGATGGGCCCTTTAAACTCTTTTCCCCACTCCTGGAGCCAGCGCCAAGTGGCCACTCGGTGCTAGCTATGGGAGGGGGAAAGATTTAAAAACCTCACTCGCCCCACCACCCATGGGATGGGGGGAGAGCTGGCTTTTTAAACCTTCCCCCCGCCTTAAGACAGCACCAAGAGACTGCTCAGTGCTGGCTCCGGGAGTAGGGGAAAAAGTTTAAAGAGCCTGCTCTTCCCTCACCCCATGGGGGCGGAGAGCAGGCTTTTTAAACTCTTTTCCCCCTCCCCAAGCTAGCACCAAGCAGCTGCTGGGTGCTGGCTCCAGGAGGGGGGAAAAGAAGCAAAAGACAGGACAGGCGGGAGGGCACCCCTGCTCCCGCGGGGAGCCCTCCCGGGGCTGGCCGCTGCTGGAGCCGGCGACAAGCCAGTTCTGGAAGGGTTCTCCCAGCCAGCTTGTTGGTGGCTCCAGCGGCGCCCAGCCGCTGGAGCACTCTCCTGGCAAGCTTGTCAGTGGCTCTGGCGCCGGCCAGCCCTGGGAGGGCTCCCCGCGGCCACGGGAGTGCTCTCCCGGCCTGCTTGTCAGTGCTGGCTCCAAGCCAGCACATCAAAAAGCCCCTGCCATGCCGCAGCCACCAAGATTGCCGCCGCAGCCTCTAGGTCGAACTCAAACTGATTCTGCTTGGTTCGGGTTCGTACAGTTTTTTTAAAAAAATCATATGAATCTGAACTGAACCGAAACAAGGGTGGGACCGAAACAGAACAAACCAAACCATTGGTTTTCTGTTTTGAGCCACCTCTATTTACTAATAAAAAATTAACAAAATCATCTGCAGATAGCGCTCAGAACCATTTCACTCTCAATCAACTGTCCATAATTATTTCATCATCCTCAAGACTGAATTTTTATAAGGTGCTTTATATTGGGGTTCTTTTCATCTTAGTTTGAAATTTGCAGTTTGTGCAGACTGCAGTGTCTACCTGCTTGGTAGGGCTCTATACTGCACCTATGTAACTCTTCTCTTGAAAGATCTGCAAAAGCTGCCAGCTACCTCCAGTTACTCTTCGAAGGGGAGAATTTGCTAATTGTAAAATAACCTAGTGAGGTACATTCACCGTGAAGAGGGTCTTTTCCACTGCATTACTCTCTGTCTTCACGGTGAGATCAGTCAGACACCCAGGGTGTCTGCCTTGCCAGTTCCACTTTCAACTGAAAACTTGATCATCCAAGCATTTTCCAGATTATTGCTGATTGCTAAAATTGTCAGTTACCCTTGGTTTGTAATCAACATATTTGTATTTTGCTGGATGAATATTTTTATTGTAGTTGTTATTGTTACAAAATAAAAAAGGAAAGGAAAGACGAAGTTAAAGGACAAAAATACAATATTAGAGTCACAATTTATGCCTTCACATTCCAGAATTATCAAAAAATGTCTATGATTCATTTTGACATCAACCTACATCTGTGCAGTTACTCCCACCTAGTCTACCTTTGTGCGTTTTTATATTTTACCACCGCCCCCTACATTATTCGGTCTTCAATGTCTTGTGCTTCATTAAATGAAAATTATCTTGCTAACAGTACTCCCTCTAATTTTTCTGATTAAGTCTCTTATTTAACCATTCGTAGAATAGTTGCCAAGTTTGTGCATAGACATCTTCTTTGTTATTTATCACATTTGTTAATTTATTCATCTCCGCACATTCCAGAATTTTAGAGATTATTTCTTTGTCCTTGGGTGTTGTTTTCAGTTTCCATTTCTGGGCCCAAGCTAACCTTGCAGCTGTTAGAATATGTATTATTAGATAATTTATTTCTTTGGGTTGCTCACCCATAGTCAGTCCTAGTAAAAAATATTGTGTCTTAAACTTTGTTATTCTTTTTGTTATTTCCTGTAACCATTTGTGTATTTTAATCCATTTTTTTTGCTTTTTTGCATGTCCACCAACAGTGGAAGAAAGTTCCCTTTTTTGTTTACATTTCCAGCATTTATCAGAAATTTGTGGATTAATTTTATGTAGCCTCTCAGGAGTTATGTGCCATCTATGAAACATCTTCAATAGATTTTCTTTATAAGATGTAGCAATAGTTGCTTTATAATTGGTCTTCCATAACCTTCCCCACTGCTCTAGACTTATTTCTTGACGGATGTTTCTCGCCCATTTAATCATAACGTCTTTTACCTCCTCATCCTTTAACTCCCAGTCCAACATGAATGTGTACAGTTTACTAATGAGCTTAACCTCCGTTCCTAATAGAAGCTTATCTAATGCTGATTCCTGATTTTCAATCCCAGTTTCCATTCTATCTAGTTTGTATCTCGCATTAATTTGATGGTATGGCAGCCATGATTTAATAAGACCCGATGCGAGTAATTGTTCGTATGATTTTAACTGCCCCTTTCTGTCTTGTAAGTGCTTATATGTGGGTAGTGTTCCTCGCTCTATTAAATTTGGGTGCATAATTGCCTCTAGCGGCAAGAACCATCTGGGTATTTTCATATAGTATTTCCTTTTAATCTCATTCCAGCTTTGAGCGAGGGAACGTCTAAGAAAGTGACTATTGAATATCTTACTTTTAACTCCTCTATGGCATAGATGATAATGCCAGCCCCTCTGGAGGTTAAAACCCTCTAAATTTAATAATCTGTTGTCTCGCAACGAGATCCAAGCCTTTAACCAAGTCAGTACACATGCTTGGTGGTAAAGGCGCCAATTGGGTACTCCCCAACCTCCTCTGTCCTTACACTCTTGCATTAATTTGAGTTTAATCCTTGGTTTCTTCCCTGTCCAAATGAATTTATTTGTTATTTTATTCAATTCTCCAAAAAACTTCCGCTCTAAATTAATAGGGATGGTTTGAAATAAAAAAAGTAATTTTGGAAGCACATTCATTTTTACTGTCGCGACAGGTTTAGTCGATCCCATTTTTTAAAATCCTCTTCTATTTGGTTTAATAATCTCCTATAATTGTCCTCCTTCAAAGATGTACATCTTGCCGTCACTTGAATTCCTAGATATTTAATTTTCTTTGTTATCTGTATTCCTGTTATTTCTTCCAATTTAAGTTTCCGTTGGCTTATGATGTTTTTCGTAAGAAATTTAGTCTTATCTCTATTTATCCTCAAACCTGCCACCTTCCCGAATTTTTCAGTTTCTTCAATCACTTTAGGTGCTGAATCAATGGGATTTTCTAAAATAAAAGCCAGATCATCAGCAAATGCTTGGACTTTATATTCATCTTGCTTAATTTTTAGCCCTGTTATCTCTTTAACAGGGCTAAAGAGAGAATAACTTGCTTCTGAACACATTAAAAACTAAGGAGCTCATAATAGATTACAGGAAGAAGAGAACAGATCTTCAACCACTATTCATCAGTGGGGACTGTGTAGAAAGGGTGACCAACTTCCGTTTGTTGGGAGTCCATATTGAGGAAAATTTAACCTGGAGTGTAAACACCTCTGAGCTGCTGAAAAAGGCCCAACAGAGTCTGTACTTTCTGAGAGTGCTCAGAAAGAATAACATCACTCAGAGACTATTGGTGTCTTTTTATCATTGTGTAGTAGAAAGTGTACTGACGTACTGCATATGTGTGTGGTATGCCAGTTGCACGGTGGCTCAGAGGAAATCACTCCAGAGGGTTATCAATATGGCACAGAAGATCATCGGATGCCCACTTCTCACATTGGAGGAATTACACAGCTCCCACTGTCTTAAGAAAGCTCAGAATATTGTAGGAGATATTTCTCATCCTGGACACTCTCTGTTTGTACCATTACCATCAGGCAGAAGGTATAGATCTATTAGAACAAGGACAGAAAGATTCAGAAATAGTTTTTACCCAATAGCAGTAACCATGCTAAATTCTGTTAAAAATTAAGTTGACGGGTAATATTAGTGTTGAATGTGTTACACATATATTGTATGGAGGATTGTGTATGGCTGTTGTTGTTTTTTAAATTGTAGTTTTTATGGATTGGGTATGAATGTTGCCAGGTGAAAGAGTGTAGGGCTGTGTGTGTATGTTTGGTTTTTATGTCAGTTTTAAATGAGTGTAAGTGATGTTTGGCATGTGAATGTTGGAGTATGTGCATAGATGGTTTGTTCTTAAATTATAGATTTTACGTCTTGGATTTTTATGCTGGGTTTTGTGAATGACTGACTGGATGGCACTTTTCATCTCGTTGTATTTATACAATGACAATAAATTGCATTCCAATTCCAATTCTCCCTTATTTGTCTGTTTAAAATTTCTATGACCAATATAAATAATTGCAGGGATAAAGGGCATCCCTGTCTTGTTCCCTGGTGTATCTGAATGTCCTTTGTTAACTCTCCATTGATTACTATTTTTGCCCTTTGCTTAGAATATATTTCCCCCACTAATCTCGTGAACTTATCTCCGAGTTCCATCATTTGTAGTTGGTTGAGCAGAAAATCCCAATTTACATTGTCAAAAGCTTTTTACGCGTCTAAAAAAAGTATTGCCATTTCTTTGTCCGGGTGGGCTTCATAATACTCCAAAACATCTAAAATTAGCCGTATGTTATTTCTTTTTTTTTTAATGTTTTTTTATTAAATTTTAAACTACATACAACGACATAAAAAATGAAAGTAAAAAAAAACTACAACAAACAATATAAGTGCACCCCCATCCCACGGGTCCATCCATACATTCTTATTCGTTGCTCCATCTTCTATTCTTCTAGTAGTCTTCTTAAAGTTCTCTTCTCCAGAATTGTTGTGAGATATTCGTGGACTCTTTCCCTTTTCCTTCGACTAGTACATAATCTAAAAATTTACCCCAGATATCGTAGAAAATGTCTTTTTTCATTTCTCCTCGTTTAACCTTTAAACTGCAGGAGAGTTTATCGTTTATAGCTATATCCCAAAGTTCATTATACCAGTCTTCCATCTTGAATTCTAGTTTTGACTTCCAATTTTTTGCTATAATTAATCTAGCAGCTGTCATAAAATTTGCTATTAGTTCCTTTGTTGTAACAACATAATCTTTACTTGTTAACAATGATAATAATGCTATCTCTGGATTACAATCTATATCCATCTTAATCATATTACTTAGCTCTAAAAACACTTTTTCCAGAACCTTTGGACTATTTCACATTCCCACCAAAGATGCAAGTAAGTACCAAGCTCTTTTTCACATTTCCAACATATCTTAGAGTAAGCAGGATTCATTCTATTTAGTCTTACTGGGGTTAAATACCATCTGGAAACCAATTTGAAGTAGTTTTCTTTTATCCTGACTGACAATGATCTCAAAATTCTCATATTCCAAATTTTTTTCCAGTCTTCTTTCTCTATCTGTACATTAAGGTCTTGGTTCCAAACTTCTCTCAAGGTGTTTAACTCCTTCATTTCTGATAATTCCCTAGTATTTTATATATTTTACGTGTTATTCCTTTCTCTGAATTTTCCTGTTCAGACTCAAGCGATAGTAGGAAATGTTCAAATTTTGTGCATTCTCTGATTTGATTATTTCTCTTTCCCCAGTCCTTTATCCATTTTCCTAGTTGAATATAATTTAACCATGTTAAATCACTGGGTTGCAAAATATTTTTATATCCTGAATTGTTTTAATCTTGAGCATCCAATCCTTTAGTCTAGCTATTTTCTTAATTTTAAATAACTCCAAATAATGCTTCAAGTTGTCTGGAAAGCTTTCCAAGTCAGTAACTAAAGCCAGTGGGGATCCCTTCGAGACAAGATTTTCCTATATGTTCTCCATGTAGCAATTAAACTATTCAATAGGGGTTGTCAATCTTTACTTTGTTTTTAACTTCCGTGAATAAAAATGTGTTTATTTCCCCTTTATATCCAAAGACTCTTGCTCCCACCATATTAACTTGTGTGGTTTAAAAAGAATTTCCCCAAAGAACTAAGTTGATTGGCTATATAATAATTTTTTATATTGGGTATACCTATTCCTCCTTCTTTCTGAGATCTATACCATAGACTTTTATTTATTCTTGATTTTTTCCCTGCATTACAATACCTATTTATCATGTCTTGGAGAGTTTTAATTTCCTTTTCTAAAAACTGAACCGCAACATTTTAAAAATAAAGTTAATTTTTGGAAGTATTTTCATTTTTATCAATGCAATTCTGCCAAACCACGATAATTTTAGTTTAGAGTAGGATATTAATTTGTTTTTCATCTCCTCTTCTAATTTCAAATATTTCTTTCTTTAGTTTTAGTAAATTCTTTATGGAGTTCTAATCCTAGATATTTAATGCTTTTTCCCGGTTTAAGTCCAGATTTTTCAATCATCTTTAAGTCATGTTTTCCATAATTGAAGAATAAACTCTCTGATTTTTGCCAGTTTACACATAATCCTGTTATTTCTCCAAATTCTTCTAAATGAGTTTTTACTCTTTGAATATTCTCTATTGGGTTTACAATAGTCAAAAGAGCATCGTCCTTGAATAAACTAATTTTAGTTGCCCCATCTTTCCCTATACCTTTAATAAATTTGTCGTCCCCTTATGGCATTTGCCAGGAGCTCTATAACAATACAAAAAGGACTGGAGAAAGAGGACATCCTTGTCTAGTTCCTCGGCCTAGGGTGATTTGTTCAGTCAATCCATCATTAACTATTATTGAGGAAGTGCCCGTTGAATATAGTTGATTTATTACTCCCAAAAAGGATTTCCCAAATCCCATTTTTTTAACAATATTTTTAATGTGGGCCATTGAACACAATCAAAAGCTTTATAAAGATCTAGAGATAACATCCCAGCTTTAGTAGTACTCTTACTCATTTCATAAAGAACATTCAAATTCCTTCTAATAATATTTGCCATTTGTCTACCTTTGATAAAACCACATTGATCCTCTTTAATATATTTAGCTATAAATTTATTCATTCTTTTAGCCAAAATTGCTGTGAAAATCTTAGCATCTTGATTTAATAAGGATATTGGTCTGTATGACCCAATATCCATTAAATTTTTATTAGGTTTTGGAATTAAAATAGTTAAAGAATGGGTCCAAGATCTCGGAATTTGTTCTCCATTCAAAATTTCATTATATAGCTTCTTTAATTTAGGTATTAATACTGCTTTAAAAAGTTTGTAAAATTCAGGTCCCAGAGCGTCCACTCCGGGCGTTTTATTATTCTTTAATTTGTCTATTACCTCGCTTATCTCTTGATCTGTAATAGGCTTTTCCATTTCCAGCATATCTTCCTGTTCCAAGACCCTCTTTAAATTCTTAGTGATATACCTTTCTATATCCTCCTTAGGTTTATTTTTTTGTAGTATATAACAACTGATAAAACTCTTGTATAGCTGACAACTTTTCCTTCATTTGTGTGCATGTCTTACCTGAGGAGTCTTTTATAATCCCTATTGTATTCTTGTCTTGTCTTTTCTGTGCTAATCTGGCTAAAAGTTTTGAGTTCTTGTTGCTGTATTCAAAAAATTTCTTTTTAGGTACAGAAGATTCCTTTGTGTTTGTTGTAAATCTAGATCTTCTAACTCTTTTTCCTTGCTTCAATCAACCTCAATATCTTATTATCCTTAGTAAGAAAAAAATTGGGATTCTAAATCTGCTATTAGTTTTTCTAATTTTCTTTTTATTGAGTTCTTCCTGTTTTTTAGTTTTAATATTTTCTTTTATGATAAGGCCTCTAGCTACCGCTTTCAGGGTGTCCCATATGATTGGCGTTTGGCTACCTGCCTTTTCGTTTATATCCCAAGTTTCCAACCAATCTTTTTGACCTTTTCCAGCACTTCTGGATATTGAAATATTTTTAAATTCATTCTCCACCTTTTAGCTTCTCTATAATTTTTATTTGTTGCTAAATCAATCGACATTAAAGCATGATCAGATGTTTTTATGATCTCAATTTCGGTATTATTTATCTTGGGTATTAGGCTTTGTGAAACAAACACAAAATCTATCCTAGAATAGGTTTTGTGCACTGGTGAGTAGAAGGTGTATTTTATTTCATCTCCTTTCAGTTCTCTCCAGACATCCTTCAATCCTGTTGTATTTATAAACTTTGCTAGAGTTGTATGTCTTGTCCTCCACTCTTCCTTTTTACATACCGATTTATCTTTAATTTTATCTAAAACCATATTGAAATCCCCTGCCATTATTAAATACCCCTTTTTAACCAATTCAATCTGATCCCAAAGGAGATTGTAAAAAATTGGTTAACGTTTGGTGCATACAGGTTAACCAAAGTATAATGATCTTTCCCCATTAGAACTTGCAATATTATATATCTACCTTCTGAATCTTTTACCACATTTTCAACAACACATTCACAATTCCTTGAGATTATAATGGCAACCCCTCTTGCTTTAGATGTGCCAAAGCTTTTTCATAAATATCAACATTTGGAATTTTTAATTCATTAATACCATCTCTTATTTGATGAGTCTCTTGCAAAAAGGCAATATCTATTTTGTGCCTTTTGATCATCGCTTCGATTCTATTTCTCTTGAAAATGACCCCAGACCTTTCACGTTCAACGTTAATAATTTTATAAACTTTCCCATAACCTATTTCTTTTGGTTTCAATATTCTGGAATGGTCCTTGTGCATACAAAAGTAAAAACACCATCAATTAATAAAAAATAAACTAAAATAAATCTAATCCTCCACCCTAAAAAACTATTCTTTTCTCCCACCCCACCAGCTATCATACTGTTTAGCATGTGCATCAAGGGGATGGGAGGGAGGAAGTTGTCCACAGACATTAGCCAGCCTAGATCTCCTTAACTCTTAAGTAGCGTGTTACTGAAAATTCTATAAGTTGTTCTACCCCCTCTAAACCACCCTCTCACACGCCACCGCCCCCTCAAAACAAGCAAACAAACAAACAAAAACAAAAAAGGGAAGGGTGGAGAGGAGGGGAAAAGGGAAGAAAAGGGATAATGAAAAGAAAAAGAAAAAGAAACATCCCAAAAACAAAAATTAAAATTGGAAAAAAAAAGAAAAAAAAAAAGAAAAAAAGGGGGGAGGGGGGAAAGGGAAATGGAAGGGAAAAGGGGGAGAAGAGTAAAAGAAGAAAAACAAAGGGGATGATAGGAGGTGAGAGAGGGGGAAAGAGGGAGGAGTAAGTTAAATGAGTTTCAAATATTCTTCATCTTCATCGAAGATTCCTGGAGTCGGAGTAGAAAGAGAGAAATTCACTGTCCTGATGTTGCCACTGAAGTTCCCGGGGGAGAACAGGCAGAACCTGAGTCATCCTGTATGTTCCATGCTTCAAGAAGATGTTGGCCTTCTTCTAGAGAGTAGATAGTGTGCTGAACAGAGCCTTTCCAAACTTTCAAAAATAGGGGGTGACCCCAAGAATAGCGATAGTTGTTCTTCCTTAATATGATTGTAACTGGTCTCATCGATTTACGCCAATCAGCAGTTCCTTTAGAAAAATCTTGAAAAACTTGCACAGTTGCACCTCCTCTCTTCAGAATATTAGGATTGGCTCTAATTGAAGACATAAGACGCTCTTTATTTACATAAGAAGCAAATCTTACTATCACTGGTTTTGGGGCCCCATCTCTTGACTTGCCCAGATAGTGAACTCTCTCTAAATCGTCAGTCCTCTAGTTGTTTGGGCAGAAAGGAGTTAAACCAGGTTAAAACTTCCTGTTTTAATGATGCCCCCTTGTTTGGAATAACAAAATTAATCAGTTTGACGTTCTGCCTTCGAGAATAATCTTCAATATAAGTCAGTTTCTTATTTATTTTCAGTAAAGCCTTTGCTTCTGAGAGTTAATTTGAGTTTCGTTTTCAGTTACACGTATCTCCAGATTTTTAAATTCTCCTGCCAAATTATCAAGCCGCTGGCCATTTAACTTTATTTCATGTGATAAATCTTGTTTAGTGCTTTGGAGATCCTTTGAAAGGCCATCCATTCTGCGGATCACATCCTGTTGATTAACACTCATGATGCTAGCTAGCTCCGTCCTCATTAAACGCAGTTCCTTCATGAAGTCCTGATCTGCGGGAGGAGGGGTAGTCTCCTCTTTCCTTTCTCAGATCCTGACGCCATTTTTACCCCTCCGTCGTCTGAGGGCTGCTCGATACGCTGTAGAGCAGGGCGATTGTGTGCTGTATCAGATAATTTCCTAGTCCAACCTATAGGCTGGAGTTTCTTTTTTGCTCTCTTAGCCGGCATATAATTAGACAAAAGGCAGGTATCAAGCAGTCTAACTAATCATCTGGTGACTTTCCAAACAGCCGGGATTCAGTTTTCTAAGCAGCCAGCGGCCAGCAGAATCAAAGCAGGCAAAACCGAAAGTAGCTCCTTTAGCTTATAAATCAAGCTTATCTAGTCTAGAAAAACACATATATTGCTTCTCCTGACACCCGAGTAATTTATTGATGCATTACTCACGGCACCACAGCATTTAAACAGTAGTTTTAAAGCTCTTTTTGGATCGCGGCACAGAGCTCTAAGATCAGGCTGCCGGCATGTCTTGGTGGGCGGGACTTCCTCCAGCCGTATGTTATTTCTAATTTGTCTTCCAGGTAGGAATCCATTCTGATCGTGATGTATAAAATCAATTAGGAATTTTCTAAACCTATTTGCTATAATAGTCACAAATATCTTATAATCACAGTTTAGCAAAGAGATCGGCCTGTAATTTGCTATCAAAGAGGTATCCGAATTTTCTTTAGGAATGATAGTTATAGCTTCTTCCCATGAGGGGGCTATTTTAGCTTTATTCAGAATTTCATTGTTGGTTTTCAGCATTGGACCTAATATTACTTCTCTGATACATTTATAAATTTCAGCTGGGATACCATCTGGACCGGGTGCCTTGCACGTCTTTTGTTCATCTAACGCTTCTTGTAACTCTTCTATTGTTATTTCTTGATTTAACAATTCCCTTATCTCCTTGGTTGCTTTGGGGATATTTGCTTGATTAAGATATTGGGTTATATCCTCTATAGCTATTCCTTTGGATTTATATAGGTTTGTATAAAAGTCAGAGACGAATTCCTGCAAACGTTCTTGTTCTACACATAGATTGCCTATTTCGTCTCCAAGTCCTCTTATGTATCTTGTTTCTTTTTTCATCCTTATTTTATAAGCTAACCATTTCCCCGGTTTATTTGCATTTTCAAAATAATTTTGCTTACACCTCTTGATCTGTTTGGCTAAATCTTCTGCTTCCAACGTATTTATTTGATGTTTAACTAAATTTAATTCCCTTTTTATTCTTGATCTCTGCTCATACTTTCCTCTTAACTGCTTTTCTAGCATACCGAGCTTTGGTTTTAGCTCTAAGTCTTCTTTTCTTATCTTTTTTTTTTGCCACATAGGCAATTATATTACCCCTGAGCACTGCTTTAGTTGTGTCCCATATAGTTTGTGGTTCTGTGTCTGCAGTGGTATTTTCCTTAAAAAAATATTCCATCTCTTTACTTAAATTATGTTGAATTTTTTTATCTGTCTATATCTCCCTATCGAAGAGCCATCTGCCTGGTCTCTTTTTCTGTATTATCCATGATATTGTTATTGGATTGTGGTCAGCATAGGTATTGGGTTCAATATTAACCTCCAAGATTTCTTTCCTAAGGTCGGTCATTGACCACACCATATCAATCCTAGACCACGATTTCTGTGCCATCGAATAAAAGGTATATTGTTTTTCCCCAATATGTTTTTCCTTCCAAACATCTGCTAAACATAGCTCATCTACCCATTGAAAAAAAATTGGTAGTGTCGTTTTGTTACCTTTCTTTTTATTTTTTCCAGCCATATAATCCCTTTGTTTAAATACCACTGCATTAAAATCACCCAGGAGTAAAATATGTTCATACTTTCTTATCTTCTCATTGTACAGATTTCGATAGAAACTTCTTTGATTTTTATTCAGAGCATATATTGCCACTAAGAGGATTACTCTAGTTTCTTTTTTAATTTCAACCAGTAGCATTCTACCCTCTGAATCTGCCTTTATGAATTTTGCCTCTACTTTAGGTTGAACATACAATGCAATTCCTCTTTTTTTCTTTTCTGAATCTGCAGAGTAAAATAAGTTCCCAAGTTTCGGACATTCTAGTAATTTAGAGTATTTCTCTTTAATGTGTGTCTCCTGGAGACAAATGATGTCCGCATTTTCCTTTATTAATTTATTAAAAACTTTCCTTCTCTTCTCGGGTATATTTAGTCCTTTGATATTTACTGAAATTATATTGGTTTTCATTTATATATATTTCCCTTTAGTTGATCTACTAATTTAAGTTCTTTTCTTTTTCCTTGTATTAATTTGGGACTTCGACTCTGCTCTTACCTCTTGGTCTGAATTTATTTCTAATTTCTTGTAATACTGTCTCTGGTTTTTGTTTCTGGATGTTCCTATTTTATCTTCGTCTGCCTCAGTCGCCTGGTCTCTCTCAGTTTCTTTAAAGTTTTGTTTGTAAAATTCCTTTGCTTCCTGTAGTGTCTCTAATCTTATATTTTTTTGCTTGCCAATTGACTATAATACCCTCCGGGAACAGCCACCTAAATCTTATATTATCTTTATTTAGTTCTTCAGTTAGAAATCTATAGTTCTTTCTCATCTCCCTTATTTGTCGTGGGGTTTCTTTTAGAATGACTACCTCTTTCCCTAAAATCATCAAGGGTTTTTCATTCATTACCTTCATTACCCTCTCTTTCATTTCTCGCCTTACAAATGTTACTCTCACATCTCTTGGTAACTTATTTATTTTTGCGAACCTTGAGTTGGTCCTATGTATATATTCTATTCTAGTTCTTTCGCTTCCAAACCCATTCTTTCCGCTAGAGGATGAATTATTGTAACTAAGAGGTCTTGTTCTTTTGTTTCTTCCACTCCTCTTATTCTAAACATATGGGCTGATTTTTCCATTTCTGTCTTTAATATAGAATCTGAATATTCTGATATTGTTTCTTGTAGCTCTCTATTTAGTTTTGTTTATTCAATTTTTCTTCAATATCATTGGAGTGTTTATCTAGCTCATCTATTTTGTTACTATTCTTGAGTATGTCTTGCTTAGACTCAGATGTTGATTCAGATCTCTCACTTGTATTTCCAGATTTTTCACTGTTTCCTCTATTTTATCGTGTAATTTATCTATCCATTCCTCTACTATTTGCTGGTTACTTTTAATATCTGCCTTCAACTCTAGAAACATGGCCATGATTGTTTCCATATCCTTACTTGATTGTTGTTTAGTCGAGTCTTTTAGAGTTTCTTTCCCCATTAAATCAAGAATGATTCTAGATTGTGCCGGGCTAGAATCTCTAGAAGAGGGAGCAGATCCCAACTTTTTTGGTCCCTTACTAGCCATATTTCCAACTTTCAATTATTGTTTTAAACACTTACTTTAAGTCCAAAAAACTTACATCTGTTGCTTACACTGAGTCATGATCATCAGATATATATAACCTTTAGAATTTGGTTGATAACAATGTCATACAACATCAAAGAAAGAAAAAAAACCAATATAATAGCAATTAATCTCCTTAATCTATCTATCTATCTATCTATCTATCTATCTATCTATCTATCTATCTATCTATCTATCTATCTATCTATCTATCTATCTATCTAATTACTCCCTATTCTAACCAATTAAATCATTTATATTGTTCTTGGTTGTTAATCATTTACATTGTTCTTAACACCAATTGAAAAATTCTTTCAGACTGATCCTTTCTAATAGATTTTTAGGAGCTGGTCACAAAGGCTTATCACAAAAGCAGTTTATTAATTGTCAACACTAATTCCAAGGTTAATTACTTTCCCTGTTCCAATATTTTGATAGTGGTTTTATTAAGAAGTGAGATAGTTACTATGTTCTTGGTAATGAATTCATAAGTTTACAACTTTAGAAGCATCCACATTGAACAAATAAATAATAGGATAACTATTCCCTCCATTGTCCTGCTTTACTCATCTATTAACATCATCACGTGTGCTTTTTAGTACTTCTTAGTGTTCCATTTCATATTTTCTTTCTTCTTTTTTTTTTCTTCTTTTTCTTTCTTTCTTCTCTTCCTGCTTGTGTTCCTTCCAAACTTCTTTTCCTTGCCACCACCTTTCCGATTGACTGATTGATTACCCGCCAGCTCCCTGTTAGTCTCTTAAATGTTACCAATAGTCTATTTTAGTTCCCTCCTGCCCCCACAATGGAAATAGGATTTCCGTTCATGATCTTTTTTCCCTTACTGCTAGTGTCCCACCTGATAAGTGTTGATTTATGCGCACGAAAGAATTGCGAGGAGCGGGGAAAGTCCTTCAGCCGCCTCACTCTCCAACTGCCTCACTCTCAGGGAGAGGGCTCTTTAACCGAAGACTGGCGGTGTATGCCTTTGAGGTACTCGTTCTAGCTGTGAGAGTCTATAGTTTCTCCCCTCAAACTGGCTTTCTTCAAGAGACCGCCTAGAGTGTTGTTATAAAATATTGAAATAGTCAGGAACCCCCCAAAAAAGGGGTGGGGTGGGGAGGTGGTATGGAGGTGGTGAGGGAGAGAAAACCACCACAGGAAGAACAGCCTACAACAGTTGTTATCTCTTGCTCACAAAAACGACGTGAAGAGACAGTCCTGTAGCACACAGCACACAGCACTGGAGAAGTTGCAACCCAGCTGTTAGACAAGCACTCCTTGCATACAGTAGTTTGGGATTTGTCAGCAGCTTCGCCACCTTAAATTTGTCAGCAGCTTCGCCACCTTAAATCTCTCCCCTCCGTACTCACCAGCGCTTTGCTTCACCTGAGGGGGATTGCTTCCGTCATGGTGTTAGAATGTTTTATAGTTTTTTAACCTTTTGTAGGAGTCCTGTTATATCACCAGACTTTCAATCTTCTGGTTTTCTCCTTCGCCTGTCCCGTGGCTTCAAGCCTAAACCAGCTGGAAGCCTATAGCCAGCGGCTTAACACAGGGAATGCCCTGTTATGATAGCGTGGGTCGTGGAGGAAATCCCAGACTCTCCGGAGTCCTTGGCCTCAGGACGCCATTGAAATGCTAAATCCTCTCGCGGGGTGCACTTCCAGCACTCCCCCGCCTCCGGGTCTTTGACCACCTAACCGGAGGAACCCCACAACCATTGAAATGTCACCCCAGTCACGGAGCAGCTGCTCCACTGAGGCAACTACTACCGCGGCGTACCAGAAGTTCCCGCATATTTGTATTTTATTTTACTTAGTTATTAGATTTATATACCTCCAACCGGTTTTTAAAATGAATTCTACTGTTTTTCCTGTGCCGGGAGACTCCAGTATCATCTACCACCTCCCCACACCTTCTGGGTGAGTGACCGAAGCTTGTGGGTGTTGTTTGGCCTTGGAGTCCCTGTCTGCCATTTCAAAGTGCTTGTTTTGACATATAAAGCCCTAAATGGCTTAGGACCTAGATACCTGAAGGACCGCCTGCTTCCATATGATGCTACCCAGCAATTAAGATCAAGCCAGGGAGCCCTCCTGAAAGAGCCATCCTTCAAGGAGGTGAGAGGGATGGCTTGTAGACATAGGTCCTTCTCAGCAGCTGCCCCCAAGCTATAGAATGCCCTCCCAAAGGAGATCCTCCTGGCACCAACATTGATGACATTTTGGTGCCATGTAAAAACCTTCCTGTTCCATAAGTTTTTTAATTGATACAACATAGACTGTGGTCCTTTGATGGCAATTTTAGTGTAATGATTTTAGTGTAAGGTTTTTATCATTGTTTTAATTATTTATTGATATTAAAAGAATTAAACAGTTAAACATATAAGTTTTTAAATAAATAAATAAATAAATAAATAAATAAATAAATAAATAAATAAATAAATAAATAAATAAAATACAGCAGAAATGTTATTATGCTATGGTTTATGCTAAGGCCTATAGTTCTTGCAATATATTAATATTGTAACAATTTACAGTGTTAGCTTTTAATAACGTTAAACACTACTTCATTTGATGCTATAAGCCTCTTTAGATCATTTTAGGAGAATGGTAGAAAACAAATAAACAAACAAACTATGTACCAGTAGTTAGAAATCTCAGTCCATTCCACTTCATTTATCTTCTATAGCAAAGCAACAAGGTTTATTCTGAACTGAATTCTCTTAAACATACGGTACCTAAAACAATAGATGGTACACTTACATTCTGATGTTCCCACAGTTCATGATTTGACCTTGTTTTATACCTACTGAACTGAAACACAAATGGAACTGAAACATAACCCAAATAGATCCACAATGTTGCAGTGGGGGTGGGGCATGAAATGTACCAGTCCTCTTAGATTTCATAACTAACAGGAAGATTATAAACCAGATGAAACCATGGAATGTGGTAGAAAGAAGAAAGGGGGTGGCAGAGAAACTTTCCATATGAAACATGACATCTCCCTCCAAAATGCAGAGTAGGCTGTTTTCTTGAATCAATAATAAATGCCCCTCCTTTGATGGTCAAACATTTAGGTTGGCGAACTTTTTCAAGGAGTGTCAGAGAAACTTTCCTTTGTTGTCGATTCATGTTCGTGGTACACCCCTGCTACTTTCAATATCAGCGTCCTAATTGCTATGCACTGTATTGAATATGTCTCATTTAATGTTATATCAATATGTCTGACCTCACAATAAATATTACTATCCTTGGTCTTTAAATGGTGAGCATGGGTATTCAGGTCAATGGCCTATTAATAGGAGCCAACTGTGTTCATAAATTCTTAATTACATTTGTTGTTTCACACATTTCTATGCCTGATATATTGCTGTCTCCCCAGACTGGAGATTTAACCTATATCCATATTACAGAAAATGGCAAGTCTTTGGTAGGTAGAGAGAAATAGCCAGTTTTCATCTGGAGGATTTGGGAGTTAGGTACTCTACACCAGTAGTCTGTGGCTCATGGTAAATGAATCAATTAGTTTATTAAGAGAAAAACAGAATTTTGGGCAAACAGTTTATTAGGATGTAACAGACTTTTTAAAACATGCAATTGCAAATGTTTGCGAGTTGTAATCTAGCCAAATGCAGCAAACAATCTTCTTGATCATTTTAAAAATGATTGATAATCTGATTCTCTAAAATGGGGTTGGGCTGATCTTTCCTGCACCAGGCATGTATGAAATTAAAAAATGGAACCTGGGAGTTCATCTGGAAACATAAATAGTAGGGGTGTGCAAGAGTAGCACACACTTTCATCCAATCCAAATTGTTTGCTTTACCAATAGCAACCAATTAGCTTCAAGTCAGTTTTTAGCCATTAGCTTCAATTTGTATCCAGATATTCAAAATTATTTGTATGTATTTCTGTATTTCTCAAAGAAAATGGAGAAAATAATGAGTATTGAGCAGATGAAATGCAGTGTCATCAATAGCTGATCAGTTTATAATGTACCTGCTTGCCTTCCTCTTCCACACTGGAAAAATTCATTTTTCTCAAATTTATTCAACAACTGTCTGTTGAAGGGAGAACATTTGCTACTCACAACGTTTGAAACACAGGCACGCCCACTGAAAAAATTAAAAGCCAAACTGCTCCAAAAGTCAATTGCAGGTATGAGGCAGCTTGGATGAGTAGTGAAACATTTTGCTCTCTCAAGAAAAGAAGTCCAGATGCCATGACTTGACTTCCAGATAACCTCACCTGGCTGACCGAGATGTGCAGGCCTAAAAGAAATAAAGTAAAGTAAGGTAGGCGAGATACGGCCTCTTCTGAATAGTAATGTGATTTTTACACACAGATCTCATATGTGGCATATTCACACACAAATTCTCATTTATAATTTCTATTGTAAGCCACCCAGAGATCTTTGGGTAGTGGGCAGCATATAAATTGTATAACTAAATAAATAAATAATGAAAAATTAATTATGCAGCTGCCAAAAGAAAAGAAGAAAAATCTCCAGTGCATGGCCACCCTACTGAAAATGTAAACAATGAAAAAAGCAGTCTTTAGCAAACTAACGCCCTTCTCTTTCCTCACCCTGACAAATGCAAAATGACTGCCAATAATGGAACAAGAGAATTTCTCAAATCAATATGAATAGACCCAGGAACTCCAGGACTGTGTGTGAAGGCGTGGGATTTTCACATGTGCCTGTTCTGTCAGTCTCCCTTTGCCTTTGGCTTCCTGATTCTGTTAAGTAAATGCTGTATATACTCAAGTATAAGCCTAGTTTTTCAGCCCCTATTTTTGGCTGAAAAAAATGCCCTTGGCTTATACTCGAGTCAATAAGTTTCCCCAGTTTTGGGAGTAAAATTAGGTGTTCAGACAGCTTGGGGAGGGCAGCCAAGGGCAAGTCCTGATCAGCAAGTGATAGTGGTGCCTCAGCTTCCCATATGATTCCAATGAGAAGGTTTAGGGGAACCCTCTTTGGAGCATCACAACTCAGCCCCCTTACCCCAAATGTTTCCAACTTTCAGGGGATTCCCTAAAATCACTTTCGTCAGGTATCCCTGCTACTTTGGTGTCCTCAATGTAAGTAATTTTTGAGTGCATGTTTTTTTAAAAAAATACTCAAAATTATTTTAAAAATATGCAATCAAAATTTACTTACCTTGGGACTCCAAAGTAGCAGGGGTGCCTTCAGAAAGCAATTTTAGGGACCCCCAAAAAAATTTGGAAACATTTGTGGGTAAGGGAACTTAGTTATGAAACTCTAAAGGAGCTGAGGGTAGTATTGGCAACTGTGCAAGGACTGTGGAGGCAATCAGGGAGTTTAATTTATGGTATTAACTCCCTTATTGCCTCCACACTCCCAGCACACAGTTGCCAATTACAACCCCCAGCCCCTTTAAAGCTCAGCAGGTATACCATATATACTCAAGTATACCGTGTTTTCCCCAAAATAAGACACTGTCTTATATTTATTTTTTCTCAAGAAGTCACACTAGGGCTTATTTTCAGGGGATGTTAAGTATAATATGCTTGAATGTCAGCCCTGAAAACAACCATAGCCACGCCCATCACTAGGTTTTATTATCAGGGTAGGGCTTATATTTAACAAATGCATAGAAATCCTGCTAGGGCTTATTTTGGGGGGAGGTCTTATTTTCAGGGAAACAGGGTAACTAAAATATTGCCCTTGGCTTATACGCGAGTCAATAAGTTTTCCCAGTTTTTTTGGGCTAAAATTAGGCCCTTGGCTTATCCTCGGGACAGTTTATACTCGAGTATACAGGTATATGGGTACTTATGACTTGTGAGTGAGGATCTCTGGATCCATGTGCGTTTTGTGTGTTTAAATTCAGGTTTTTAAACCAAAACACAACAATAATTTGAAGAGCCACAATTTGATTGAAGTGCCATTCAGTTTCCTTGATTCAGATTGGTTCAGAAATTGACAAATAGGGTTTAATAAACACGTTGGCAGCTTTGCTTCAAATTCTGACCAATTTCTGAACTTAGCACATCCCTAATAAATGGCACTGAGGATCTGAAAAAAGTGGGAAGCCTAGACATTCTTCACAGGAGGTATTTGCTACCTGATTATTTTTTAAAGTAAATGGATACACCATTGTGATCCCCTGCACATTTTATTGTCACTTAGCTGGGAAAAACATTTATGTTGATATGAAAAGTAGCATACTGAGAATAGTTATCATCATGTTATTTAAGTGCAAGTCACATTAACATATTCTAAATTGTGCTCCAGTAATTGGAGATGTGAATATTACCTGTATTATTGAAGGAAATGAGACACATTGAATTCATTTTTAATTTTACCCATATTTCATATACCATAATTTTAAATTTTGCAGTGCTTTGATATGAATAAAAGAAGCAGAAAAAATGTAACATGGCACTATTTCTATTCTGAGTTGTTTTGCCAGAGTTGACACCTCTTATACATATATCTAGAATGCAAAGACTTATTTGGAATCACACAATTTGTACCGAAGACTTGTTTAAGACTCATAGCATAATGCTCTATTACAGGGCAGAAAGAGAAAATAGAGAAGCTTTACAATTAGAAAGTGATAAAAGTCCATTCCTCTGAAGTAATATATTTGAATAAATCCAGATGACCAACTACAGAATTCACCACTCTTTATGAAAATTTCATGATAGGGTAATAAGCCGTGCTTTAACTTCCAATGACAGCCCCTTCCAAGTTTGCTACTACTGTCAATGGAATATGACCACAACTTTTGCTACCAGTAATGCTGCACTGTGAAAGGAAATATGCACCCAGTGGGAACAGATGAAGAAGAGGAAGGCCAATGTTCTAAAACAGTATGTAACCCCTCCAGCTCACAAATAGTGATATTCTCTAAAAATAGATTGAAGACATAATTTGGCATATACAGTACATCATATCAGTATTGGGGGGGGGCGCTGTGGTTTATTTATTTATTTATTTATTTATTTATTTATTTATTTATTTATTCAACTTCTTTGCCGCCCACTACCCAAAGGTCTCTGGGCGGCTTACAATCAAAATAATTAAAAACAATTTAAAATAGTTAGAAATAGAATATCAATAAATCATCAAGCAATAATAAAAACCTTACACTAAAATCATTATCCTAAAATTGTCATCAGTGGACCCACAGTCTATATTGTATCAATTTAAAAACTTTTGGTTGAAATCTCCCCTCTTTAAAGATATAGTAGCCCTATTCTCTTTTGAAGATGAATAATACACTGTTGTATCAGTGCTATAAAAAAACCCTTGTGATATAGATAAGGAATGGGGAACATGAGAAACTCTAGATGCTATTGGACTCCAATTCCCATCATCTCTCAGCATTAACTATCCTGTCTAAGACTGATAAGAGTTGCAGCCAAACAGTCCAACAACATACCTGTAAATTATAAACCTGCTATAAATTAAAGGAATCAATACATAGTTACTGTATTTATCGGCGTATAACATGCACAGGCGTATAACACGCACCTTCATTTTAAGAGGGAAATTTTAGGAAAAAAATTAAATTTCAAATAAAGAACTTTGAAGCAAAATAAGGGTAGCTCAGAACTATTTTTTATTAATAATATCCTTTCCTTCCTTCCTTTCTTCCCTTCTTCTTTCCTTCCCTCCTCCTCTCCCTTCTTTCTTTCTTTCTTTCTTTCTTTCTTTCTTTCTTTCTTTCTTTCTTTCTTTCTTTCTTTCTTTCTTTCTTTCTTTCTTTCTTTCTTTCTTTCTTTCTTTCTCTCTCTCTTTCTTTCTCTCCTTCCATCCCCCTCCCACTTTGAAGAGCCAGAAAGGGGGCGAGGGAGATGAAACGGGCTCACGTCCTGAGGGGAGCGGACAGCGGCGTCTCAGCTTCCAACCCAGGCGGCGATGGTGGGGGTGGTGGCGGCGGTGGAAGCGATGGGGGGGCGGGGTGATTGCTGGGGGTTGCGGCGGTGGTGGTGGCGGAAGCGATGGCAGGGCGGGGGTGATTGCCGGGGGTTGCGGCGGCGGCGGCGGAAGTGATGGCGGGGCGGGGGTGATTGCCGGGGGTTGCGGCGGCAGTGGCGGCAGCGCTGGCGGGCGGGGTGATTGCCGGGGGTGGTGGCGGTGGCGGCGGCAGCAGCGATGGCAGGGCGGGGGTGATTGCCGGGGGTTGCGGCGGTCGACGCGTTGGGCAGGCCTGGTGTATACGGTACTTGTTAATACTGTAAAAACATGGCTTCTTAACATTATATTGGCGTATAACACGCATACATCATTTACCCCCTATTTTCAGGGGGGGAAGTGCGTGTTATACGCCAATAAATACGGTAATCTATAATGTAGTATAAAGTATTTTCTCCTAACCAAATCCTGCTGCATCTGTATCAAGGATATGGCTATCAAGGCAGTGGATTGCTGCTTTGTTAATTTTTCTGTTTCATTGCTAACACATCCAACTTACTCTGTTGCTAAAAATGAAACAAAACAGTTATTGAGAACGGAAAGAAAATACTATAAAATAAGTATATCCTTGAAAAAAAGAATTCCCATGGGGATAACAATTTCATCATGATAGATGCATGTTTTAACGGAACAAAGCATTTAATAAATAAATAAAGCTGGTGCCTTTTGCTATAGTGACTCTTGATGTCACTCAATACAAAATAGATTCAGATGCAAAAAGACAAAGAGCATGTTCTGGGAAAAACATCTTATTCACTCATTAAATATTTTATTCCCCCCACCACCACCCCACTCACACTGCTAGCAGAGATGGGAAGAACCTTTCCAGTGCCTATATACCAATGTACAGTACTAAAAATGAAAACAAAAGAATATATACTGAATTCTATGGGGTTATCTATTCACCTAAGATACATTTCATTTACATCTTTGTCTATATCAATTTTTCACACAGAAACCTCTGTCTGCTTATAAATAAACCTCTAAAGGGAATATATATATATATATATCTCCTGATGATCTAACACCCATCCTAAGCTATCCCCATCTTGTGTCACTGCCTAAGTCATGCAAATTACACCAAAGCTGCCAGTTGACTAAGATTAATGACACTGCGCCAGCTTCTTTGTTCCTCTCTGCCGCCGTTTAGTGTGAAATACTATCCAAAAACATTATCTATCCTCTATTAATCCCACAAATTTGTTCACACCATGCACATTGTTTAGGGCAATTTACAACAGGAACATACTGAGCACAATTGCATTTAATTACTTGGGTTCTAATTACATTCATTAAAGGCTAATAAAATAAATGAAACAGCTTTAAAAGCTTCTGCAAAACACATGGGTCTTGTCTCCCTTATGAAACATACAGTAGTTGTTTGATGTGAAATACATACATGTGTCTACCTTTAAACATGTATATTACCAATACTGAATGTACAAATAGTGCCTATAATACTATATATACACATGTATACTCTACATATACATATGTAAGCACACACGTATACATCCTACCTCATTCCCATATGAAGAAACTAGATGTCCCGTATTAAAATTTAAAATCTCCTAACTGATAGATAAAAATACAAGTATTTAAACAGAAAAATGACCTTAATATTTCTGCTTGTATTAGAATATGGTTTTCCACTTTAATTCTTTCCTTCATCTACATGGCAGTAGATAAATACAGGCTTGGAATGCTGGGAGTTGTGGTCCAAAATGTCAGGAGGGCCAAAGTTTGGGCATATCTGTGCTAGATAGTTCAGTAGCTTAGGCATCTGGCTAAAAAGGGAGAGGTTGGGAGCTCAGTTCCCCATTGTGGAACTGGGGCTGGACTCAGTCATTCATAAGTTCCCTTCCAGCTCTGCAGTTCTGTGATGATGGTGGTTTCGTTCTAGGCAAAATGCAACCTCTTAAGTAACTGAAACTAAAAATCCGGCCCATATTACAGGCAAAGTGGCAGTGAGGAAATGCAAACCAAACCCAGACATTGGGGACATGTTTCCATGCCCCTGAGTGAAGCGTGGAAGCCATAACAGAATATAGGAAAGGTGGTGGGTCCAAGAGGTAGTTGTGATGAAAGATAAGACTCCTGGTTTAGAGGTAATGGCTGGACATGGTGGGGTAGGAAACTACAGCTGCAGTCTCACAGGCAAAGAGTCTGATCTGTTGAATAAGCAAAGTTTAAAGCTCTCATTGCACTTGAATGGAAGACTGTGTGTTCACAACACAGAAGCCCCAGAAGATTTTCTCTAGTTATTGAAATGTTTATTTACATATACTAATATTCTCAGGCATCATTTAAAGCAGTGCACAATGTTTTAAAACTTTAATATTACAATTAAATACGATTACAAATTGTGGTACAAAAGCCTAATAATTTTAAGGCACTAAAAGCAAAAGTTTCTTTAAAATACAATACAGTGGTGCCTCGGATAACAACGGTAATTTGTTCTCCGAGGTTAGTTGTTATCCAAAACACGTCATTATCCAAAACGCAGTTTCCCAAAGTAATGAATGGGAAACCGTTTAATCCATTCTGGAGCCTAGGAAAAGGCACAGACACCTGGTTTTTTGCTCAAAACTCTTTAAACTCTGCACTTTAAAGGTACAGATGCAATTTCACCTGGGATAACTTTTTTACTGATGCATGCTGGAAATTCATTATCTGAGGCAGTCCATAGGGAAAATTCGTTATCCGAGGCAGCCCATAGGAAGATTCATTATCCAAGGCAGCCCATAGAGAAAATTCGTTCTCCAAGGCAGACCTATACCTAGGAATTGTGATTCGTTATCTGAGGTAGCCCATAGGGAAAATTCGTTACCAGAGGCAGCCCTATACCCGGAAATTTGCAGTTGTTATCCGAATTATTCGTTATCCGGGGAAGTTGTTATCCGAGGTACCACTGTATTTAAAATCCTATCCTGCATCTCCAGACACAGTATAAAATTCAAGAAGTTTAGAATAAGATGGTTAGATTGATGATTATTTAACAAGGATCACATCTTTATTGCAGTTTATAATAAAACTCCTCACCTAAGACTATTCCTGGATTTCAGAATCAATATTTACAAACCAGGTCATGGTTTGTATCAGAATCACTCTGATACAATTAATAAATGTATTAAAATTTCAAATTTATATTACCCCTATCTCAGTCTTGGAATATTTTTCATCAAATAAAATAATGTGAAATAAAACAAATAAAACAAAATTGAAAAGAGCCAGGTAAACAAAGATCAGAAACAAAGTGTGTTACTTGACACATGGAGAATATCTTATTTAGGAAAACAAATACTGTATCAGAACAATTCCCACATCTGGGAGATAAAAGTTTGCATTATGTTGGGATTCATGGCAGGGCTACTTCGCAGTAGCTATTGCATATTGCATAGAGAAGCTTTATATGCCTAATAAAAGATGTATTATTCACATTTCAGTATTAATAGGAATATATATTTTAATTAATTGACAGGCAGAATTGTTGCTAGAACCATGATGCACATCTCCAGTTCCCAAAGCAAGCAATCTGAAAGGAAAACTGAAGAAAATTGCTGAAGTGTGGAGTTTATTAAATCATACAGTTGTGAAAATAATCATTTGTGCTTTCCTCACATCCTATATTTTTATCAGCTATAACACAGACGTCTTCTATATGCACCATCTATTCAGTTACCAGAGAAAACAAGATGAATCAAAGTTTATATTTAAATCTGAAAATGATAATTGGCAGAACGGAAGGCAGCTTACACTATATTGTATGAAGGACTGCTGAACCCTGCTTAATTCATGATGCCTAAATCCAGTTTCCAGGTCTTAATAATTGCCCCTAATTAAAGCATGAAAGCCTGCTTTAGGTGACCGTCATTCCCTGTCTGCTGCTTTCATACTTTAAACTACCCTTTTACTAAGAAGGTACCAAAAATTGTTTTCCCTATAATCACAGTTAAATAGGCACTAAGTCTAATAATTCATTGCATTTTATCTTTTATTTATACACCACTCAATTAGTGCAGTGCACTCCAATAAAGGAATGTAGTGAAGATAACAAACTCCACTTTGTCAGTTTTGTCTAATTTTCCAACATCTTATATAAGACAGTTTCTGGACCTGATTAGTATATTAGCATATGCAGATCTCAGTGCTGTTCAGGTTTTCCATTTTTTTCCCTGAAGATTTCTGAATAAGTTTCAGGAATGAGCATGTTATAAGCTGGGACACTCAGTGGAAGGGAATTTGGAAAGTATCCTTCCCAACCTTTTTGCTCTTAGTTACCTATGTCCAGAAGTCAAGGGTGAGGAATTACAGTTCCCAATCCTTCTTGACATGTTCTTTGTTCCTAACTTAGTCACCATTCCTGCCTTTGGGTCCTTTGGCTCTCATCTGCCAATAGATTACTTGCTGATATAAAATTTGTTGATATGGCCCAAAAGGCAGACCTCCATCTCCAAGACTAAACGGGTGCCACCCAGCCTGTTCCATGGTTTCCACTTTCTGCCTTCTGCTCAGTTCAGTCTGAAGGAAGCCACTCAAAACACAGCCATAACCATGCCTTACTTTTTCAGCTGAAAGCATTGGTCCAAAGTCTATAGCAATTTTGATCCTACTTTCAAGGTTCTATCAGGTTGGTTTGGAACAAGTCTTAACTTTACTTAGGAATACAAAGGGCTAAATATGGTAAGTGCCAATTTGCTGTTACTGTGTGCCATTGAGTCACAATTGACTTATAGTGACTTTAGTAAGGTTTTCAAGGCAATTGAGGCATTTAAGGAGTGGTTTTACCAGTTCCAGTGGGGTGTGGTGGCTCAGTGGACTAAGGCTCCGAAAACTGTTGGCTGCAAAGTTGGCAGCTCGGTGGTTTCAATCCTGGGTGCCCCACAGCGGAGCGAGCTCCCGCTGTTAACCCCAGCTCCTGCCAACCTAGCAATTTGAAAGCATATAAATGCAAATAGATAATTCCTGTAAAAAGCGGGAAGGTAAAACTGTGTTTCCTTGCAGCCATGCCGGTCACGTGGCCATGGACTTGCACAACACTGGCTCTTCGTATTGAATATGGAGATGAGTGCCTCCCCTAGAGTCAGACACGACTAACATGCATGTGCTGGGGGGAACCTTTACCTTTTTACCTTTACCTTTGCCAGTTCCACACCCAAGTGAGTTTCCATGGCAGAACTGGAGAATTGAATCCAAGTCTCCTTATTCCATATACTCCATCCACTACTCCAGACTAAGTACCAGGACCAGTTTGGTATGTTAATCATCACTTGACTGCATGGCATACTGGAGGGCAGGCTTTAATTTGTACCAGACTCATCCTCATAATCTGTTTTCTTTGTCAGATTCAACCCCAGAACAAACTTACAAGGGTAGATGAAAGTCCTAAACAGGCAAGGAATGCCTTTCCCTTTCTACTGAGAGTCAGATCATATGTCAAGACAAATTCCTATTTCCCCCGTTTATATTTTGATCTTTTGCACCCATCTCCTTCTATGACCACATGTCTTTAAAACACATCCCTGACTAATCAAACACATGAACAATTTCCCAGCTGACCAATTATTAAACAAAAGCAGGCTAATTCACTAACTGTGGATTGAAGTCAGTTAGAAGAAACACACTGTAGTATTTTTCTTTTACGAGAGACCTGTTTATAAAGAAGTGTTAAATATATCTTCTGGTTTGGTCCTGAGTTCCTACACAATAAATCACGATATAGAAAAGGGCTGATGAAAATATAGAAAGGAGCAGTTTCCAGACCGGCTCATGTTCTGGGATCATTTTTCTGGCCCAAGCGGAACCCCAATGTAGCTGTACCCCACCACAACATGGGGACACAATAGACTGTCATCCAGCCAAATAAAAGAAACACTGCTAGTAATACTTTTTTGCATAATTGCATTCTAAACTATCCAAAGAGTGCCGTAGCACTATGGGACAGTAGATCAACATGTGTGTTTATGTTTGTTTTATCCTGTGATGCTTTGCTACCAAAAGTAAAACCATTGCCAGATACGTTTATGTGATGCCTTTTCCCTTTGTAACTAAAACCATTATTGAATTGATGTGCAATATGTCTTTTAGTATATAGCACCATTAAGAATGGCATGCCTTTTATGTATTTTTAATTCCCATACTATTTCAATGTATTTTAGCTATTTGTCTGAGAAAGGGGTAGCTAAACAATTCTACTGAGCATATCATAGCAACATAGGTCATGTTCTAAAATAGAGGCTTTAAATGCTGTAGTCATATAACTGGAAGTTTCCAAGCTGCTGGATTAGGTCACTTCCCTCCTCCCCAATCAGTATGGCTTGAGTTAGATTTTAAAAACAGGTCCCAGAGGTTGACAAATGGATTAAAGTAGAACATAAATTCCTTATGTCACCCAGTCCTTTAAACCTTGATGCCAGTAACATTCCTAATCATTCCACTATTATAAATGTCAAATATGCTTTACATGTGTCAAAGGGACTATAAGAAGCGAAAGCTTAGCTAAAAGGAGAGAGAGAGATTTGTCTGCTTCTTTACATTCAAATGAAAACAAATCCCCCCCTTTTCTAGAGTGGCATGAAGCATAGGAACTCGTTGCAAGATATTCTTTCAACATAGAGCTCTAGATTTATATAGCTACCATCTTTGTTTGTGTTAAACAGGAGGCCACAAGGCAAAGAAGCTTCTCTAGCAGACAGCATTACATTCTCTATGCCCCTCTAAAAGACTGGGAATAAGAGCAGCAACTGTTGATGCTCAGATGGATTCAGTGCATCTCTGCAGCTCAGTTTTCCCTCCCACAGGTTCAAAATAAATCACAAATTAACAGGGTTTTTTCATCTAACAAATAAGTGGGATGGAAAAGAATTCCTGTGCACTCTGGTGGCTTCAGAAAACGAGGATTCTGGCCATAAAGAAAACCTGCATTTCTCTGGGGAAAAGTGTTTTTGCTCTGCATCTTAGAAGATCAAGAACTAACTGAAGGTGTCCTGGTTTAAAATTATTTTTTTTTAAATGGAAGTCAGTCTTTCTCCAACCAGGTCTACTTTTGCACCATAGAAGACAACAGCCAAACCTTACCCAGAGATTATGGAGGGATTAAAGTCCCCTCTCTCTTTCTCTCTAATGGAAGTTGAGAGTCCCTTGTTAAAGATGGCAAACAGCATTTCAATGTCAACAAAGGTAGGTCCATCAGATTCTTATCACCTTATTGTGATTATTTGTAATTACTGTAATTATTTTTGCAGTAATTTTTAATATATTTCCCCCCTTCAATCCATGGATAAGTGACTCAGTGGATAATAAATCAGCAGATAAGGGGGTTATACTGCCCTGTCTTGAAAACAATTAGCTCCCCTACCCTATCCCCATGGCTCACGGCAGGTGTCCATTATTTTCAAATCCAAAACTTGACAGGTATGATTGCAGTTTAACCACTGTACCAAAGGGCTCATTACTAACACAACTTATGAACCCTTTATGCTTTGAGAACCCTCAGACGTCTGCCAGGATAGCAGTCTGACAACTGAATTGCTCTGAAGGCTAATATATATCAGCATAAAAGCCCCAAAAGGTGGAATTATGCCAAATCCAAACCTTTTCCAGCCCAAGGAAAAGGTCATAATGCCTACACCAAAGTAAGCCAGTACAAGGGCAACCCTGACTAATTTCCAATATCCCAAAGTTGGGAGGGTTCTGTATTCAACTCAGGTTTATCTTGTATTCCTGGACGGTGAAGCAGTTCTGCCAACAGATCACTCTGTCCACAAATCTCTTGAGATCAGGCAACAGAAGAGGATTCTGCTGATACAAGGATAAAATATGCTTTCAGACTTAAACCTGGAAGTCTGGCAGATGTTACAGGAGTTGGATTAGGATCTGACATAAGTTCCTCCCCCACTCCACCCCCCAGGAAGCAGGAGCAGAAATCCCTATATTATGATCATATAATCTTGTATGATCCCCGATTACCCACTTAAGGACACTATTCATGGGAATACAATAAGACTTGCTTAGAGGTAAACGTCTATAGAATAGCACTGCAAGTCTATATGATATGGCTTACAAAATAAGCAATCTTGGGACATTCCTCACCTTAATGTAATTAGCTTTTAATTGGCTTAATTTGTATTGCTTCAGTCAATGGATTCTGCCTTGAATATCTAACTACCAGGCGAAGGTAACAGTTAGAATGATTTGCTTGTATTTACTACCATACAGAAAATCTTTGGCTATGTGTCTTCATATCATTATTTTAAGAAGTTCGGTCCTTTCTTGACTATGCTTCATTCTCAGTGGGACTGCCACACACATGCCATACTTTCCCACCACTTTGACTGCTTAATTACCCTATTTCTCCCCCCCCCCGATTCTGGATACTCACTCCCTTCCACATCTCCCTTCCCTCCCCCAAACACTTTACCCCTCACCACCATTTAAAAGGAGGTGGCGGGAGTAGATTAGGACCATGGCAGCATCCCTGTGGATCCCTGCAGGATAATGCCAGGAGTACCAGCCACTGCAGCCCTCCCCAGCCATATCTGGTTAGCACATGTTTGATCCTTTGACAATAGGTGTGCTGTGAAATAAAGCTCCAGTTACTTCCATCACCTTCACTCTCTTCAGCATCACACATGTATCACTTCTTCCCAGGCATACTTCCTGTATTCATGCACAATGCCCAAGTGAGGCTCATGCATCTTCTCAAGAAGAAAAACAGTCTCACTTGGTCTATATATTTGTTTGAAAAAATTCTGCATTCAGTTGGTACTTTTTTGTCGGTACTGTGGTGCATTTTTTCTGATGTATGCTTTCACTTCTATTTATTTAGACAGTAACAAATACGAATAATATTAGAATAGTGATTCCATGCAGTATAGAAACAGAACACCAGAGATTTTATTTATGTATTTGATTCAAGGAAATATGGCAATCAAGGCCTTCCAATGCAAGAGGATAAGGTGCATAATACCGTACATACCTTTGGCTAGTGGGGAATAATTAAATCAAAACTAAGTTGATTTTAGTATTAGAGAACGTTCTGCTCTTTCCCAAGATATTTGGGATATTTAATATTAGAGAAGTTTATACATGGAGCTCAGTGATAATATATCAGTAGATTATTTATTTATTTATTTATTTATTTTTACAGCTTATATGCCGCCCACTACCCAAAGGTCTCTGGGCGGCTTACAACAAGGAATTAAAACAGTTAAGACATAAAATATCAATAAATAATTAAAACAACAGCAAAACCTTATACTAAAATCATCACTAAAATTGCCATCAAAGGACCCCAGTCTATGTTGTATCAATTAAAAAACTTCTGGAACAGGAAGGTTTTTACCTGGCGCCAAAAGGCAACAATGTTGGCGCCAGGCGGATCTCACTTGGGAGGGCATTCCATAACTTGGGGGCAGCTGCCGAGAAGGCCCTTTGTCTACAAGCCATCCCTCTCAGATTAAAATCTACAGCATTTAATCTTTCCTTTAACATGGACCTAGGTATTTGATTTAGCTAAGGGTTCAGGGGGCTGAGTTATTAAACTCCAAAGGGAGTCCCTCCAGGAGAAAATCATTCTAATAGAATCAGGAAGCTGCTAATAGCTTCCTCAGGTGTTTTCCTCAATTACAATTTTTTTTTCTGGAGGGACCCCTTCTGGAGTTTAATAACTCAACCCCCTGAACCCCAAACCTCTTCAAATTTGGGGGGGGGGTGTTACAGGGAAGAGTCCAAAGAAGCTAACGCCAAATCTGGTGCCTCTAGGACCCAGGGGAGCCATTATATAGAGTAACAAATTGTTTCATTTCAGTTCATTCCAAAATTATGTTAAAAATCGTTAATAATTAAACAGAATGAAAGGAGAAACAAAATGAAATGCTATATTTGCACGCCCATCTCTATCCCATATTATTGTTTCATCTTGAGAAGAGTTATTTTTACCTCAATATATAAATTTCCAACAGTTAATTAAACAGAATGAAAGGAGAAACAAAATGAAATGCTATATTTGCACGCCCATCTCTATCCCATATTATTGTTTCATCTTGAGAAGAGTTATTTTTACCTCAATATATAAATTTCCAACAGTTAGCATTTAACAACAACAACAACAACAACAACAACAACAAATGATCCATTTGCTTGGATCAATATGCTCTGAGGCATATTAAAATTGTGTCAAGGTACTATATCATATTATATATTCCTAGTGAAATAACTATAATATTATTCTGTTTGCATGTTCTTTCAATAAAGATTTAAAAAGCATGCTTTCTGAGTTTGTTCTAAAAAACTGATGCAATACAACTTGCATGTCAAATAATACAATTGGTACAGATGGATGTCAATTAAATAAATGATAAACTGCAATGGACTATTGTTTATGGGGTAATAACTATATCCTGCAGAGGTGTTTATTTGCCAGGTTACAGATAGTTATTACTATGTTAACTAGAAGCATTCCTACATTTTGTTTGTTAAGAAAGTGAAATAGAGAATAATAGAGTACAAGCAATAAGCTGTGACAAACATATTGAAATAAAGCGGAGGCATGAGAGACACAAGCAGATTTACAGCACACCAGCATTTATTGTGAATAACTACCTGCATCCATCCAATGGTCAAGTTTACTATTGTAAACTTTGTGAAGCCTTAAAAATGATCAGATTTTTGATGGAATAAGCTTTTACAGACTAGAATCCATTTCCTAAAATCTATTGAGACACATCCAGTTTAGGGTGAAGACATGCAAAGTCCTGCATTTTAAGACATCACATTGTCTGTCATCAATCTCAGAACATTTAAAAGTGCTGAATGGATAAGGAATACTTTTTATCTGACTTAATGACAAGGCAAGTCACTTGTGATCTGACCATGTCAAACAATCACATGCAGAAGTGATTCAGCAGAGAACTCGGTAGCAAAGGGTTCACAAAATAAGTTGGCAGTAGTAAACAGAAAAGTAATTCTGGTTGCCAGCCTACAAATATCCAGATATCACTGAGGGCAAGATATTTGGACTTGAACAGCTAGTAATCTACTGCCGCCAGGCAGAAACTGTAGTCCAAGAAAGTCCGGCTGCCTTTCACATTCCCACTAGTAGTAGGGTGTGCATGTACTACTAGAGCATCTACTACTTTGAGTTAAGAACTGCCTCCTCCCTTGAAATATTCAAGCGAGGCCTTAAGATTTACTTATTTAGGCAAGCCTGCTGAGCCTCCAGCCTTTACACATTTTTATAACATCTTAGTTATTGGCTGGGGAGCCTTTTAAACTCTGCTGCAGCTATTGTTTTTAATCTTGTTTTTTATTGTATTATATTGTATAGTATTTTTATAGTATTTTATTGGTATTGTGTTGTTTTTACATTGTATTGATTTTATTGTACTTTTTTGAATTTGTTGTAAACCGCCTTGGGTCCCTTTGGGGAGAAAGGCGGCATAAAAATAAAGTTGTTTTTGTTGTTGTTGTTGTTGTTGTTGTTACTACTACTACTACTACTACTACTACTACTACTACTACTACTACTACTACTACAGAACAAGATGCCCCACATTTCCTGCTTATGCATTAATTGTTCCAATCCATAATAGGATTCCACAGCATGTTGATAGGTGGATATAACTTAGAAATGTAAGTGGCTGTTAAAGATCTGCTGTGCTGGAGAAGAAGAATGGGAGCACATATAGTTAGGTGGGTAAGAAACAAATATTGCTGCTCATGGGAAAGGAGAAAAACATATAACTCTTTTAAAATGGAAACAAAACAGAATCTGCAACACAGATTTCATAAGCCTTTTTCCTATGGTTAAAATCCAGTTAAATCGGTTTTGTCAACCTGTTATATAATCCTTTAGAACTTTAAGGCAAAAATCGCAGTTTATAGGTAAAAGCTAAATGCAGACAGCAGAAAGTATAATTAAATACTGAGCGTTTAATACATTTTGTTTGTGATTACATCTTGTTTCAGCTACAGTGGATTAAATACTGGTACAGTGTTCTCAAATAATACATTAGATTTCCTGCATTGGCAAGAGGCTGGATTGTATTAGTTGTTCCCAACCTTTTTTGAGTTGTGATGCTCTTTTATAATAGGCAACCTGCCCTCCATCCATATTTGCATTAAAAGGCCATCATCATGATCCACTGACACCACAGCCCTTGCAATGCTGCTTCTTTGTGACCTCCTACTATTTTTCCTGCCAACTCTGCCACCACCACTTCAGATCTTGGGAAAGAACAGGCTGGAGAAGGTTAAAGATGGGGAGAAGGCAAAAGACCTTAAAGGTTGGCCAGGGGACAGGACATGGCAGTACACAGAGTGGGGGCAAACCTTTGCACAGAGAGGATCCCTCCCCCGCCTGCAGAAACTGGCATAAAGCTTTCCTTGCACTCACTGCAGAAGAGACAGCTTCTTTGTGTCTCCTTCCTGGATTTCACGGCTTGGGGAGTTTTCTTCTTTTTCCTTTTCCTCCCCTTTAGGTTCTCTTGAAGGGACACATTTAATTCCTTGTCACTGCCAACAAGAAAATTTAGGTTTTCTATGATGTCATTGAGATAACGTCCTGATATTTGGAGTGATTTGCTACAAGATATGTATCTTTTAGTGTGCGTTTTTTGAATATTTTTCAAATTCTGTTTTTCAAATTTTACATTTATTTCTCTCTTTTTTGAAAATGTACAATTGCATCATGTTGTATACTATAGGAAAGCGCTATTCATAAGCCAAAATGACACCTGTCACAGGGCCGTAGATATCACAGGTATCTATTAAATTATATTTGAAGGTATGGTGATGACAGAATTTTGGCAGTTTGAAAATGCAGTATCTCAGAAACGTGTGGACCAGAAAATCTGAAAAAAAAATAATAATTTTTAAACATCTCATGGTAAGGTACAGATGTACCAAAAATGAAGAAAATCCATCACATCAAGTTCCAAAATTTTTTTTCATTGGTTGATTTGACATGGAATGACCCAATAATGGACTATATGAACCTTGTGGATACCCTGAAACCTTATGTTCCTATGATTATTTTGTTTTCTCATTTCATTCCCAGAAATATTACTGTTCTTTTAAAGCAATTTAAATCAAACTTAATGATACCACAAAATGTTTTTGTTTTGTGTTTTTACGGCTATGGATACAAAGAAAAATAACATTTAAAAAAAAAGAATTTATTTCCAAAGAAAATGTCCCCACATATTTCAATAGTTAATTTTGGAACTTTCACAAGATATCTGTTGGTTCTCTAAGCCACAATTCAGTATTTCTAAATACAAACTGACTTGTGTTTTGCCAGCTATGGTATATTTATCCTGACCAATTTAAGATGTTAAAAAACCATAAATTATTCATTCTGCAGTACTGTTTTATGCATAGCCTCTTCATTACACTCATACAAAATCTGGTCCTTCCCAGGAGGTGGAAGAGGGGACCAAATCTTCATACAGGAACAGATTCTAAAAGAGCAAGTATGATCTGAGCATGATCTAGGGAACTGCTCGATAGGATCAATTTTAACAAACTTGGTTAAGACACCTGATTAAATTTATGAGCTAGGCTGCCATGATAGGAAAGCTGCCTATATCTAGATAAATGTTAATGTTGAGTTTAGGCATAGGGGTGGAGCAGAAACCCAGAGAACTTACCTTGTTTTTCCACAATTTCTTCTTGTTCCAAATTTAGGGACTATTAGAAAAGAGGTATAGTTACAATCAACATTAGGAGGGAAAAAACCATTACAGCTGAACCCTGGCCTTACATCTCAAGATAATGCTATTTATGATAGAAACGTTGATTATCTTGATGATGGATTATGCATCTATATGAAATGTAGGCTCCTGCCGGGCTTGTCCCGGATTGGGGCCACTTTGTCGCCCCGGGAGCCGTTTATTCGGCGCGAAAGAGGGAGGCCACGTGACTCCCGGGGTGTGCAGGGATCAAAGCCCTTAAAAGGGCCGCCTGCACACCAATCTTCCTCTTTCGTGCCGAGCAGCACCGGTCGAAGCCACCGGAGTATCTCCGGTGACATGGGACACTTGCAGTGCGCAAACTTCTGCCGAGCCCTGGGTGATCGCTCCGGGCGCAGGGGTTGGGGGGTTTCAGGTTACCGGCTGGGTGGTTAGTTGCACCCCCCCACTGCTACTTCCCATCCCACCCTCCTCTTTTTTTGCTTGCCTGTCAGCTGGAGAGGCTCCGGGTGTCGGGGGCATCGGCTGTGGCTGCGGGGTTCTGGCCTGCGGCATTTCCTCCAGCTGACAGGCGGTTTTCCTGCTGGAGCGTGCCCACCCACTGGAGCTTGGCCTGCTTTCCGGGCTTCCTGCCAGCCCGTCTTTCAGCGGCTGCTTGGTCGGCCTTTCAAAAGCCGCCTCGCAAGCCCTAAGGGGCGATTGTTGGGCGTCCTCGCCTGGGTAGGGTCGAGCCTTGCCTGGCGGCGGCTGTCCGTTTTCCTGGCCCTGCTTAGGGGGCCTTTCCCGGGCCTTTGGGTTTCCTGGGCGCCCATTGCGCCCTGTTTGTCCCCGGCACCGGCAGCAAGGGATAGTGGGCGTGCGCCCGCTTGCCAGCATTGTGTGCGGCTGCCCCGTTCCCTTAGCGAAGAGCTCCACTCAGTCGGGGCCTTGCTCGGGCCTTAGGAGCCTTAGAGCGCCCTATGGGCCATGCTTGCTAGCAGGGCTTGTGTGGCTCTGTTCAACAATAAATAAATAAATAAATAAATAAATAAATAAATAAATAAATAAATAAAACACATATATTAATACTAATACTAATACTAATAATAATTATAACTATAATTATAATTATATAATAAAGAAATATAAATAACTAGTATAATATATAAATAACTAAATAAATTATAAAGAAACCCCCCACACTTCTTGGGTGGGGGGGGCTTCCAGGTTTCTTGTCTTTTGGCCAGGGAGGTAGCTACCCTTCCCAGGTCTGGTGGCTTCAGCGTAGTGCCACCTATCCTGTCCTACTGGTGATCATTTATAATACTAATTGGCATAGTATTATATATAAATAATTTTAATTAAAATTTCATGGCATTTTTACACCAGCCTTTAGGGTACGTTGCTGGCCATGGGGCCAAAACGCGCTCCATCGGGCAAGAAAGGCAAGCAGCCTGCGAAACACCGTGCTCCTGCCCGGCCTGCCCCAGATATTTCTTCATCAGAGGATGAGGATTTGCCTGACCTCCGGCCTATTTATGATAAACTGAGCACTCTGGAGCAAGGCAGGGCCCGAGATCAGGGGATGGTTGAAAGCTTTGGGGTGCGCCGGTCGGCATGATCATCTAAATCTCAAAAAAATTGCTGCAATTCATCGCATGGCCAAGCTAATGGTTTCTCGTATTTCAGCTCTTGAAGGTGAGTGGGCCAGCTCTTCTAGTCAACAGCAGCCTATTGACCTCACCAGTGGCTGACAGTCATTGATGTCCCATGGGGCCCCAGAAGTGGCAAACCCTGATGCACAGGGTCCTTCCACTGGATGCCAGTCGGTTTTTCACACAGCGGATCAGATTGTCAAGCCCCGCACACAGAATACACAGCAAGCCAAGTTCAGTTCTTTGCCAGGAACTTTAGTTGTAATCCAGATAATGAACAAAGTACAGTCTGAATCAAAGCCAAAATACCTTACGGAGCCAAATGCCAAGTTCAAGGGTACAGAGAAACGTCGTAAACGCCGGTCCAAGGTCAGAAACAGAGAACACGGTCCAAGGTCAGGAAACAGAGTCTGGATGCACACAGGAACGTGGTGACAAGGTAAGTGATGCGTTGCTCCCACAGAGGTTTCATGGTAAACTTGCTAGCTTTATCCTAAACCAGGGAACACACCCATATCTCTGACAAGGCTCCTGCTAGAACTCAGGGCTTTCAGATCGAATTCTACGCCTATCATTAAAGATCCTTTCCCTGGCTCTCCTGTTAGTTCTTCTTTGCAGGATCCTGTTCCTAGCCCTCATAGGAGGAGGAGATGTGCCCTCAGCTGCATCCTCAGACTCAGCTGCCTGCTGAGTTGAACTGCAAGGCTCCTCCTGCTGTTCTTCAGCATTTAACCCTTCACATTCAGGTTCTATGACAGGCAGGGTCCTGGCACAGATCTTGGACCTATCCTTGCCCGGGAGGGACGACGGGCGACCTTATCAAGCTGTCCCACTTTGGACGGGTGAGTCCTCTCTTATAAACACGGGTACATCCGTTACACATAGGTGGCCATGGCCGTCAGCAAGCCCTGATAGGCGTTTGCTTCCACTCCAGTCACCAGTGCCAGGGGTTGCATTTACAGGTCAGGGGGGCACACAGCACATTGTAGGGGCCAATACTGCCACTGACTTGTCCATGCAGACTTCCACCCCTACAGCACTGCTGGTGGTCAGCTCACGCACTCCTACTGCATCACCTCAGGCTGCTCCCGTGGCTGAACAGGCAACCACTGTCGAGTCACCACAAGTCCAGCAGCAGCATTTTCCTGATAATGATCAGACTATGCCCCTAGGGGACCACCTGCTGCCATCCCAGGTGGAATTTTTTTTTGCGGGGTGACTATGTGGACGTATTTGATGTGATGAATCGGGAAGTCGATGAAAAGAAATTGAAGCATATGCAGGATAGGGACAAGGAGCAGATCAAATGGAAACGGCCGGAATGATGTTGGGTGAACTGGTTTCCTGCATTTGATATATATGCAGCAACCATCATCCGAGCTAAGCCTGAGAGAGCATATGACCTTATCCTGTATATGGAGTTAATCTATAGGGCTTACTCAGAATACCCAGGCTCCACCTGGCTCTTGTATGATGAGGGTTTTAGAATGAGAGCAGCGCTACGCCCCAACCTGCGATGGGACGTCCCCTTTGATCCCTTGTGGAGGCGCTTCATGGTTCCACAGCGGGCACTTACTGGGGACCACACAGATAGTGGTCATTTGATTTTTCAAATTACCCTGCCAAACTCTGCCCACAGTGCAGCGGGCCAGTCAGTTCAGCCCCGACTGGTGTGCTGGGAGTTTAACTCAAAGGGCTTTTGCACACGTAAGCCTTGCAAATTTAGACACCAGTGTGCCAACTGTGCGGGACCTCATGCCTCTTTTGCCTGCCAAAAAAGAGTAGACAAGGGATGCAACCAATCAGAGATCAAGGAGGTAAGAAGCAACCCCCCATGGGTGGAGCACAGCTTTCAAAAGGGACCTAGTCCCGTCAAATTGGAGGCCATGCTGGTTTGGCTTTGCAGCTACCCAGACTGACTAGCTGCTAATTACATTAGGGAGGGTTTTCAGTTTGGCTTTAGGATTCCGGACCAAGGGCCCAGACTGCCGTACCGCTCAAAAAATTTGAAATCTATAATTGGCATGGAACACATTGTTAGGGCCAAAATTGATAAGGAAATTAGGGAAGGTAGGGTATTAGGACCATTCGCTGAGCCGCCTTCGGAGCGCTACAGGGTGTCTCCATTGGGCATCGTACCCAAGAAGACACCAAGTGAATTCCATTTGATTCATCACCTGTCATATCCAGATGGCGAGTCAGTGAATGACATGATTCCCCAAGAGTTATGCAATGTTAGGTATACGTCTTTTGATGCGGCCATACGTATGGTCCGGAGTGCAGGCACTGGCACTCTCATGGCTAAGTGTGATATAAAATCCACCTTTAGGTTGCTCCCGGTCCATCCGGGTGACATTGAATTGCTAGGGTTTGCATTTGAAGGCGCATTTTATATGGATAGGGCCATGCCTTTTGGGTGCTCCATTTCCTGTGCCGCATTCGAGCAGTTCAGCTCTTTTGTGGAATGGGTTCTGCGCCGTAGATCAGGCTCTAAAATGGTGATCCACTACTTAGATGATTTTTTAAATGTGTGGTCCAGCCGGAACTGATCATTGCAGTTACCTTCTGCGCCAGTTTTCAGAATTGATGACTGAATTCGGCATTCCTTTGGTGGAGGAAAAAACTGAAGGCCCGACTACCAAACTTACTTATCTAGGGATATAACTTGATACTCAGGCTCAGTCTAGCCGATTGCCTGAGGATAAATTGGTGGATTTACGGAACCGACTTCGTATGATTATGTCTCAATTTAAAACTACCCTGCGTGAGCTTCAGGTGCTGGTTGGACATTTAAATTTTGCTTGTAAGGCAGTTGCTCCTGGCAGGGCCTTTCTCAGGCGTTTCTGCCATGCTATGGAGGGGCTTAAGAAGCCCCACCATCGACGCAAGCTCATGAGGGGAATGAAATATGACATGGCAGTCTGGCTTGAGTTCTTGGATCACTTCAATGGTGTCTGATTTTGAAGGTCAGAGCTCCTCCTGGAATCTAAGCTACAGGTACATACGGATGCTTCCGGAGCCCATGGCTTTGGTATCTTTTTTCAAAATAATTGGTGCAATGGGACTTGGCCAGACCATTGGGTGGCTCAGGGAATAACTAAGGATTTGACTTTTCTAGAACATTTTCCTGTTGTAGGTGCCTTGTGGCTCTGGGCACCACAATGGGCAAATTCGGCCATTACTTTCTGGTGCGATAACCAGGCGGTTGTGTCCGTTATTAATACACTCTCCTCTAGGTCTGTCTGAGTGATGGGACTGGTTAGGGCATTTACCCTCCGCTGCCTGCGCTTTAATATTTTGTTCCAGGCACACCACGTTCCGGGGGTTCACAACGAAATCGCTGACGCTTTATCTCACCAGCAGATGGAGCGGTTTCACTTGTTGGCCCCGGGGGCGCGGGCGGAGAAGGATGTCCTGCCAGAGGAGGTGTGGAATCTTGGCGGGCCGAAGCCTTTAGGGCTGTCGGCTTAGCCTTGGCATCTGTCACCAGACGTACTTATGCAGCTGCCTGCATGGATTACCAACGGTTCTGTGCCAGGCAAGGCCTTCACCCATGGCCAGCTAATGCTGATCAGCTAACTCATTATGCAGTAGATTTACATCGAAAGGGATTGTCCCCACGAACAATTCAAGGTAAGCTATCAGCGCTGGCTTATTACGCGAAGGCCCAGCGGCTCCCTCACCTTACCAACGACTTTGTTTTGCAAAAAATGATTGAGGGCTGGAATAGGGTGAGGGGCAGGGTTCTAGATGGCAGGACTCCCATTACACCAGGTATTTTATTGCGTCTACATGCGCTATGGCCATCTATTTGCAAGGATGAATATGAGGTGAGCTTATTCCATGCAGCAACTTCTGTGGCATTTTGGGGGGCCTTTCGAATCAGTGAGTTAGTGGCACAAGCTAAGATGGACTCCAAGGCTGCCCAGTTGCATATGGGTGACGTGTCCTTTTTTGCTGACCGCATTGTTCTCAAATTACGGCGGTCCAAGACTGATCAAGTGGGTAAAGGATCCTTTGTTACTCTGGGTCGCTGCTCCCAAAGAGAACTGTGTCCAGTAGAAGCACTAGGTGCATTTGTAAGCAGTCGGGGTTTTGCTGAGGGCCCCCTGTTTAGACATGCGGATGCCCTCCCACTCACAAAATACCAATTTTGGCGGGTTACTTCTAAGGCTCTAGAGCGGGCTGGTTTACAAGCGCACTTATTTGGAACACACTCATTTCGGATAGGCGCGGCTTCCACTGCCGCAGCCATGGGTTATAATCCATTGGACATCCAGGCCTTGGGCCGTTGGTCATCTGCATGTTACAAAGGTTATGTTCGAACTCTCTCTGATGGTTAATGGGGGGTCGGGTTGTTTTTTCGCTATTGAGTTATGTTTTAACAGGTCAGTTCGGCAGCCAGCGTCTCCGGGTCGTAATTTGCGGCCACAACTACATATTTTGGGCGGCGAAATATGCCCGATCTTCCCCTTGGGGCCCTCATCTTGGACTTGGCGACCACATCCAGGTGGACTGGAGGGGACAGTGTGGAATGAGCTGGGATGTCTTCTTTGCAGTTGCATCCCGTCGTGCCTCTGAAGCCCCAATTGCCATTTTGCTTGTCCACCTGGGCAGCATTGACATGACCAGAACGAAGGGAAAAGATTTAATATTGCGGATCATCAGAGACCTGCAGGCCTTTACGGCCCTTTTCCCTTATACCCACGTGGTCTGGTCGACGATGTTGCCATGGCTGGTGTGGCTTGGTTCCCATAATCCAATGAGAGTGGATCGGGCCAGGCGATGTTTGAATTGTGAAATCGCTGTTGCTATGCGCCAGGGCCTTGGCTCTGTGATTACCCATCCGGATATAAAATTTTCTCGGCCCGAACTCTTTAGAAACGATGGTAACCACCTGAATGATGCTGGCTTGGACATCCTGTTAACCGATTTTAGGATGGGCCTTTACGCCATGCTAGACGGCTTGGTGGTGGGCAAGGAGCATGCATAGCAGCTCCTGTGCCGTGGCGGGTAGTGCAACTAAAAAGGGGCCAGGACTGTGACGTCAGAACGGTAAAGGCATCTTGAATAGGGCTCAGGGCAGCTTTACAATAGATAATAACACAGGACCAATTGATAGGTAAAACGACCCAGTAGGAAAGTAAATTAAACATCATAAAGGCTAGGAGTTCGTACGGCTGCCCCAAGTAATACCCTGACCTAGTTGTGGCGGTGAGGGCTGCATTCATGGAACAGCACCCCCATACTGGGTCACATTATGGCGTCACAATAAATTAAATTAACATCTGAGAGCTGAAATATAAGTTGTACTATGGCAGGCCCATCCTTTTGGCTACAACTTTAGTGACAGTTATAGCAGTTAATAAAGTTATTCATAAAGTTATTCATAAAGTTATTAATAAAGTTGTGGCCCGATTTAAAACCCAACATTCCTGTGTGGTCTCATTATTTCGGGACTGGGGGGACAAAGTGCCATGAGAAGTACAAGAATGGTAATCACAAATATAAAAACTGCTGAACACTTGAAGCCATGAGCAGAAAGAAATGTTCTGTGTGATTATGTGAATTTCTACAGTAATATTCTAAACTTCAGGTAGTCCAGAACTATCCTAGCAGAACAGGAAGCCCCACTTTTCCTGGCATAGATTCTAAGAGTCTTTTTGCTTTTATGTATAAGCACACATAAACATGGAGAGAATATAATTTAAGAATCATAAATACATATAAACACAATTATAGCACTACAGATTGTACACACAGAGACATGTACAACAAGATAAAGTGTGGCCTATAGTAAAGCATAAAGCAAAAGCTTAAGGATAAACAAAGAAAAAAGATTAAGCAAAAAACATAGGTTTATAGCATACACTGTACATCATAGATAAAATTAGTACAGTGCAACCAATAGGTAAGATTAAAGTGTATTTGAGGGATTATATCATGATTAAGCAAGTTATAACCTGCTATTAAGTGAGATTTTTTAAACTATAAACTAGCAGAAGGCAGCATCTTAAGAGCAATGCAGGTCAGGAAAGATGAAAAAAAGAGGCAGCCTAGATCTCATTCAGCACGAACAAGGTCAACATCATGACTACAGAATGGGGAACACTGTTACTGAAAAACAGCAACTAGGATGAGAATTTATCATTAGCTGATTTTAGATTAATTAGGCCTAATCAGGAGACATGAATTTGGAATAGAGAAGGAAATTGGAATAGGGTACCATTTCTTTCAAATTACTATATCATATTTTGCTCCTGGAGACCTCTTCTGTAATCTAAGACCTGTGAACACCTTTACTTGTATTTGTAAATATTTTATTTCCTGGCTGTGAACAATCAGCATTAAGCCTTCTACTATCTTTATATCCACTGAATCATTTCTTAAACTAATTAAACTAATGGCTGTTGTGAGTTTTTCGGGCTGTTTGGCTGTTTGGAACAAAAACTTCCAGAGCATGGCCAAATAGCCTGAAAAACTCACAACAGCTATCAGATCTTGGCCATGAAAGCCTTCAAGTATACATTAATTGAACTGAACTTGAGGAAAATGTATAGTAAATAGAAGGAATGTTGTAAAACCTGCTTTTACTTAACCAAGGATTCAGGGAGGCCATAAGTTTGTTCATGAATCTAGTTTAAAAAGCATCTTCCTTAGCAGAAAGTAAAAGAGAGATACTGCTTTAAAATTGCATAAGCCAGAACTTCCTTAGATTCGTTGCACATGGTTTCATTCACAATATCATAATTTCACTAGTAGAATGAACTTACTGAGCTCTGGCCAAAAACAAAACTATAATGGCCAACATCCTGGTGAATTAGAGAGGGTACATTAAATCAATTGGGATTTAGTGAGCTAGCTACCCCAGTTCCATGGATTCAAATGGTTCTACTCTGTGACTTATTATGCTAAAGTAAATTGTAGTTAAAGTAGGCCCATTTGAAGCCACAAAACCTATAGAGGAGCTCACTCACTAAATCCCTATAAAATTCAATGAACTCACTTTTTTCCAATTTACTACATTAAGCAATAGAACTTTGACCAAAATGTCTTCACACAATTCATAATTATAACTGTTGTTGTTGTTGTTGTTGTTGTTGTTGTTGTTGTTGTTGTTGTTGTTGTTGTTGTTGTTTACTTACTTCTTACGATAATTCTTTTTAAACAAAGATGTATGTGAAATCAGAAAACAATTACAGCAAGCAACAAAAAGGAAACTCAAAGAAAAGATGCCATTATGAATTGTGGTTTTACTCATCAGAACAAGCAAGACCAATTTGCTAAAGTAAAATAACCCAAGGGAAAAGAGAGAAGGGGATACATAATGATCCTATTTTCAAAAAGGGTTATGAGCCTCAAGTCTCCAAAATGAATATCTGAAGGAATATAAAATAAAACTTATGCAGAAATTCAATATTTGTTTGACAATTAGACATACGTGGTTTACTGTATCCCAGCTATATATAGAATATGTATGGGTATTTTTTTTTTTTGGAAACCCAAGCCAAGGAGATGAATAGAATCTCACAATTTAAAGTGAGCAGCATTAAATTTTTAAAGGAAAAAAAAGCAAAGTGTTCTGCTTATATACTGTCCCATACCACTTTAAGTAGACTCTGGGCAGTTTACAGTTTAATTGCAGTATGCAGGCTACACATTGCCCCCCAGCAAGCTTTCAGCAAAGTTGAAAAACACTTTCAGCAAAAGTTGAAACCCATGCCAACTGTTCCAAGGTCCAAAATAAACAAACAGAGAGAGAGAGAGAGAGAGAGAGAGAGAGAGAGAGAGAGAGAGAGAGAGAGAGAGAGAGAGAGAGAGAGAGAGAGAATGGGGGAACCTTTACATGTGCAGCACTGAAGATGTAATGATCAGAGGCAAGTTGTTGTTGATTAGAGACTTTAGGGATTTTGAGGCATACGAGACTACATTTCATAATGTACAAGTCATAAACACCCCAAATTCACTTTCAGTCATAGGCAATTTACCTTTTGTTAACACTGATGTTTTTAACATTTTATCGTAGATTGCTTTATTTATAACCCTACCACTATCAGGTGTTTTTTAGTATACTGTAAATGCCCAGAATAGTGCATTTCACTAACGGAGCAATATAAAAATAAAATTAAATTACATAAAGTAATAAATAAATAAATTTATTGCTGTTGATGATCTTGCCTCCCTAATGTACAGATCAGTGCAATAGGATTTCAAGCAATGGAACCATTTGGAAAGAACAGACTATGTGGGTACTTGCCTTTGTTGGAAATTTTTAAAGAGTAGGATGCTTTAGCTCTTGATGTCAGCGTTGGCAAAGACCTGGACAAGATTATTCTTGAGTTCCATTCAATTCTGCTCTTTTAATAATACAGTTTCCTCTTTTCACCTCATCACTGCCTCATCATGTACATAAGGTAGCAAGATGAGAAACATCATGTAGTAAAGCTATCTTCTTGTATTTTTTTTTTACTCACTTGGTATAGTGGAGAGAGTACTGACTAACACTCAGGCAACCTGGGTTCAAATGAGTTGACCATGGAAACTGATGGGAGGGGCACTGACTGATAAAACCACTCCTTAAATCTCACTTCATTTGAAAGTTCTGCTAGGACCGTGGTCACACCTGGGTTTAGATCCTGATCTTCTCAAGGTCCGGCTTTTCCTCTTCGTCCCATCACGTGATTTAATATGTGGGACACGAGTTCCCACGTCCAAAGCTGTTTTTTTTTAAGTGCAGTTCAGCCCCCTTTGCCAGCAGGTGGCGCTAGCATTTGGGGAAAAAAAAACGGACCACTTGGCTGGAGGAAATTAATGCTTAGAGGACCTGACTGAACTTCCTGTTACTCCATGTGCAGGGAAATTAGAAAAAACAGTGCCAATCGGCCCCAGGAACAGCCGGTCAGTGCTATGAAAAAAGAAAGAAAAAGAAACCCAGATCATCTGCATGGTCCCATGATGTCTGCCTCCTTAAAAGGTGGATTTTCAAAGCGAGCCAAAAAATTCCCTATCTCCTGGGTAAGTCATAGAAACCTCGCTTAAGGGAGCATTACCGGGTTTTTTTTTTTTCCAAAAAGCCCGGTGGCCATGGGGACGGCATTTTAGACACAGTTTATCTGGCAATTTAAACTGCTTTCAAAGGGACCTGGGACTGGGGCATAGGTCACTATCGGTTGGTTGTGATTTGATAACACATAACACTCATCTCCTCTATGACAGAGATGAAAAAATCTCTATAGGAGTGAAGCATCCTCTTGTTAACTGATAAACATACTGTACTGATATATACTTATACCTTGATTACTGGGGTGGGGGAGGAAGTTGCTACAAATTACTTATTTTACTCAGGTACTTCAAAATTTAATTTAAGTAATTACTATTGATAAAACAATGAATAAGTTACTCAAAGCAAACTTAGTTCAGTGAAAGAAAAAATCAGTGACAATCCCCCTCACAATCTTTTTAGATTCAAATTTGTTCACTAGTTATATTTCCACAAATTCAATAAAGTCCATATTTATTTATTTATTTATTTTAGGGTATTTTTACCCCACTTTCCTCCTTGAAAAGGACCAAGGCGGCTTACAGTAATGAGGGATAAAATACAGTCCAGTACAATTAAGACATATTCAAGTATTGAGAAAAGGGAACTGAGGGACATCCTACAGCATAAAAGATATATATTAAAGCTACCAGAGAACGCAAGCAGTTAAAAAGAAAGTAAAATTTCATGTAAAGTTATGATTGAGGGAAACTAAAATTGAAAACATAGTGTCAATGCAGTTACAAAGTTTATGTGTTTATGTATGATAGATTCATATAAAAGTCAAATAATAGGTAGTCCATCATTCAGGGAAAGTGTGCCTGAAGAGAAAGGTCTTTGCCTGTTTCTGGAAAGACATAAGAGATACGGCAATCCTGGCCTCTAATGAGAGGGAGTTCCAGAGTCTGGGTGCAGCAGCCAAGAAAGCCCTTTCATGTGTTCCCACGAGACATACCTGTGGGGGGTGGCGGGATGGACAGAAGGGCCTCCTCTGAGGACTTAAACACTCGAGCTGGTTCATACTGTGAAATTCGATCTTTGAGGCAACTAGGACCCGGTCATACAGTGCTTTGTAGGTCAAAGTCAGCACCTTGAATTGTGCCCGATAGCTGATTGGCAGCCAGTGGAGCTGCTTTAATAGGGGTGTAATGTGATCTCTGTACTCCATCCCAGACAGCAATCTGGCTCCTGCATTTTGGACCCATTGAAGTTTCCTGAGACTTTTCATTGGTAGCCCCACATAGACCACATCACAGTAGTCTAGCCAGGATGTCACTAGGGCATGTGTCACTGTGGACGAGGCCTCCCTGAGAACAGTTGTGAAGGCGCTCGTTATCTCACGGACAGATTATTGCAACGCTCACTATCTGGGGTTGCCCCTGACCCTTATACGGCGACTTCAATGGGTACAAAATGCAGCGGCCAGACTGGTGGTGGTGCGGACAGATATGACCGCATCACCCCAGTTATGGCTCGCTTGCATTGGTTGCCTGTTGCATCCCAAATAAGATTCAAGGTAATTGTCTTGATTTACAAAACCCTCCACGGCATGGGACCTGAACATCTGGCAGAGCGCATCTTCCAGAGGTCAACTGAGGCCCAACCTATCAGAATGTCACAGGCGCTCTCACTTCATGTGGCCATGCCCAGGGAGGCCAGGAAATCGATAACTCAAAACTGGGCCTTCTCTGTGGCTAGCCCCTCGCTTTGGAACCATCTGCTGAGTGTCCCTGCCTGCCTTCAAAAAAGTTTTAAAGACCTTGCTTTTCCGAGAAGCATTTGGCAACCTTTAGGGTTTTTTTGTTTTTGGCTACTCTGTTCCGCCATCTTGCTGAGTATTATATCTCTTTTGCCTGTCTTGTTGATTTGTGTATTTGACTTTAGTTTTTATTGTTGTTAACAGTCCAGAGTTCCCTTGGAAAGACAGGTGGTATAAAACTTTATATAAGCTTCTGGCCACAGATGTGACCTGGACAAAGAAGATAGGTGGTTTGAGAGAGGAGTCAGAGAAGCCAATCACAGAGGTGGCGGCCTCAGGCATAGTCTATCTGCTACTTATCAGGGTGCGCTTTCAACAGTACCCAGACGAATCAAAAAGCCTTCACCACCAAGGCCATAGGTAACGACCCATACTTGTTTCAGCACCTTAGGCCATTGTTCACCTGAAGGCTAAGGATACTATTGTCTACCTAACAAGCCTATTCAGGCCATTGTTGATCTTAAGAGCCTATCTCAGACAAGGGTGAGAAGAGGTCAAAAATGACTATAAGATGGAGGACTCACACTAGCTGTAGACTGATGAAGCTCTTTGGATGAGCAGTTCTGTGCACCTCAATTTAAAAAGGATGTTGACAACCTCGAGCGGGTGCAGAGGAGGGCTACCAGGATGGTTGAGGGTCTGGAGAAAATGTCTTATGAGGAACGGCTTAGGGAACTGGGAATGTTTAGCCTCTCTAAAAGAAGACTGAGAGGGGATATGATAGCTATGTTTAAATATTTGAAAGGATGTCATATTGAAGAGGGAACAGGTTTGTTTTCCATGGCTTCAGAGACTAGGACTCGGGGCAATAGTTTCAAACTACAGGAAAAGAGATTCCATTTGAACATTAGAAGAACTTCATGACAGTTAGAGTTATTCGGCAGTGGAATATGCTGCCGCGGAGGGTGGTTGAGTCTCCTTCTTTGGAGGTTTTTAAGCAGAGGCTGGATGGCCATCTGTCGGAAATATTGTGATGGGGGTTCCTGCATGGCAGGGGGTTGGACTAGATGGCCCTCGAGGTCTCTTCCAACTCTATGATTCTATGATTCTATGAAAACGTTTCTATCTCTAAAGAAAAAGAATTTCAGTATTTTTATTTATTTATTTATTTATTTATTTATGTATTTATTTATTTATTTATTTATTTATTTATTTATATACCGCTCCATCTAGCTACATGGCTACTCTGGGCGGTTTACAAGCTGAACAAAAATCAAACCATAAGCAGTAAAATACAATATAACAAGCACAGGTATATAAATAAAAATGCTATAACTAGTAAATAATATGTATATAATATAACAACAGCATAAAACAGGAGCAAGATGGACTACAGATAAAAGCAAATAAATACATAATAACAATCATTAGAACAGATTAATATCCGGGGAAAGCCTTTTTAAATAGCCACGTCTTTAGATTCTTAATAAGAAGACTGTGAGGGAAGGTGCCAGACAGATCTTAGGAGGAAGTTGGTTCCAGAGCCAAGGGGCCACCACTGAGAAAGCCCGATTTCTCGTCAAAGATTTACGGGCCTCCTTCAGCGACGGCACCCTCAGATGTCCTTCCTGAGATGATCAGGTGTTATGGGAAGTACTTTGCGGCAGGAGCCGTTCTGCCAGATAGCAAGGTCCTAAACCGTTTAGGGCTTTATATGTCATCATTAAAACCTTGAAATCAATGTGGAAGCGAATCGGCACCCAGTGCAGCGCAGCCAGTGTGGGGGTTATATGTTGATGTTTTCTTAACCCTGTAACCAATCTAGCCGCAGAATTCTGCACTAGCTGGAGCCTCCACACTAATCTACAAGGCAGCCCCACATAGAGAGCATTGCAGTAGTCTAATCTCAAGACTACGAGTGCCTAGACCAGAGTAGTGAGAGCACCAGGGTCCAGGAAGGCATGCAGCTGAGCAATCTGCCTAAGATGGAAATGAGCGGCACGGACCACTGATGCTACCTGGGCCTCCATGCAAAGTAGCTATGATGCTTTAATGGTTTTTAAATGACTAAGATTTTCAAGTTTTTAGGAACAGCTGTGACTTGTGATCTGAACAGAGGGATGGCTTACCACCAGATCTGGAGATGAGACAACCCCTTGTCACAATGATGTTCTTGCATTTAATAAATAATTATGTACCATCCAGTTCAGCTACCTTAACAACTCATGTTAAATTTAATATTATTCAGTGTTCCATCCTGGCTATGGTAACAAGTCATACCATCCAGTAAATGGGTCTGTAATTTCAGCCGAATCCTACTCAGGGTGTGATCCTCCCATGCTTGTGGCACAGGCCAGTGTCAGCAATTTTCTGGCAACATCCAGGGAATAACCTGAGACCAATGTAGGCCTAACCTGGTCTGGCAGTATTAGGGCTCTTTTTTGAGGCCAGGGTGTAAGAACTTCCTTCTGTCACTTAGGAAAATTGCTCCTGGCCAAGTCATTTGTTATTAGTATCTTTGGCCTCCATCCCTGAAACCGACACTGGAGCTTACATTTTTATGAAGATTTCCAAATAAATAGTCACACTGATCTGTCGCAGCATTTCGGATAAAGGAGGAAAAGAGCAAAATACTGTAGCATTTCAAAGGCTGACAGATATATTCCAGTATGGCATTTCTTGGGTACAAATCTACTGCAGATGCACCTGAAGAAGTGGATTTTTACCCAGAAAAAGTCATACTGTACACGGAGATAATCCTGTTAATTCTCCAATTAGTACTCTATTTTGTCTTGTTTTCCCTTCACCCCAGCCTTGACCCAACATTTTCTGGAGATGGGTGTTGGCATCCTTTCAGGGACGTCCCCAGGTTCCCTCCTAACACCGGAGCGGGCCTGCAGTGTCGAAAGAGCTCAAACCGCCTGCTTTGCTTCCTCTCTTGAAACACTTGAGAAAAAGGGGCTGCGCTCGGGAAGCCTTCCCGGCGGGCTCCAGCGGTTCGAGGGTCCACAAGGGCCGGACTACAGGAGCCAAGCAAGAGCCCAGGAGGCGAGCCGCTTCTGTGTAGGGGCCTTCCCGGAGGCTCGGCGTGAGGGTTGGCCACGCTACGGCCGCGGCTGGTGGGCCGGGCAGAGGCAGCCTTTCGCGCCAGCAGCAGCCCGCGACGGGGAAGGCGGAGCTGCCGGGGGAGCGCATGAGCGTTGCTTTCGCTTCCCCGGGCCGGCGGCGGGCGCGACCGGCCGGCGTCCGTGTAAGGGGCGGGAGCCTCGGGGGCGCCTTTTTTTTTTGCCCTCCCCGGCCGAGCGGAGAGCGGGAAGAGTGCTTTCCCGGCTCTGGGCAGCCTGTTGGGTGCATAACCGACCCCCCCCGTCCCTTCTCTCCCCCCCGGTCGGGGAGCGCGGGAGACGGCCATGCCGCTGGCCAAAGCCCAGTACGCGGAGATTGCCCGCGTCGTGGCTCAGCTGCCCCCCACCAGGCAGAGCCTCAAGACCCTCAAGGACCGCTTCCCCAGGTAAGAAGGCTTCTGCCCGTTACTCCGCCCCGCTTGTGTGGGGCGCATTCCCGCCCCTGCGCGGCCGAAGGAAGAGGAGGAGGAGGAGGGAAGTCAGCTGTCGGAAGCAGCAGCTGCGAACAAGGCGCTGGTAGGCCGGCCGGCAGCATTTGAAAAAAAAGGAGCCCGGGAAGGCTAGTGCGCGCCGCGGTGCTGGCGCCGATCAAGGCACAGCCGGCGTTGGGAGGCCGGAAAAGGCGAAAGCGGGCCAAGCTGGATCTTTCGTGGGGAGGGAACCATTGGGGAAATCAGGGCCCTTTGCTGTCCAATCTAACTCGATGGGGATAGCGTAAATCCCGGGGCGATCTGGCCCGAGGCGGGGGCTGCAAAAGGCCATCCGGTTTACTCATAGCCGCTGTTTTCCTCGGGTGCCTAAAGGGGATCATGCTTTGGTGCTTCAGTAGTTGTCACACCCAGGCTGTTGGTACCTGGCCTGTGTTACCCCAGCCTGTGCCCATCTAATATATTTTAGTTTGGTGTTTTTTTGAGAGCGCCACCCGGAGCAGTGCCTTCCTAGCTCCGTTATTTTATTTATTTATTTATTTATTTATTTATTTATTTATTTATTTATTTATTTATTTATTTGGGTGCTGATATACCGCCCGTCTTCCGGACGGTTTACAATATAAATGCAGATAAAACAGACAATAAAGCAACAATAATAAAAACTAAGCAAAACAACAAAATAAAGCAACAATGTAAAAACCACAGAAAACAATAACAATAATAAGAATAATAAAAATAAGCATGATGGCAGGGTAGATTCGTATCTGTCCTTGCTTTGTGCTTCTGAAAGTTAGCAGGAGGGTAAGAGTATTAGTGGCCATTGTGCTAATTATGGAGGGGATGTTTGCCTTGCAGGTCCTGAGAATAGATCCCACTGGCCTGAGTAGAGATCTAGATTAGATTGCAGGTGAAGCAGTGCAACCCTATACACATCCAGTTAAGACCTACAGATGGTTAGGCAGGTATACATTTGTGCTGTCTTGTTTTGTTGTGTCTAGGAGAGGCAAAAATTATATCTACCATTCTTCTGTTATCTGAGAACAAAATACTTTCCTCACCCTTTTAGCCAGTGCCTTATTGTGGCTTGAGTTGGTTGTGTAGCCAAACTGATGTCCTGTGGGCAAGGAGGAGGAGGCAGAGAATGCATCTGATCGCTTGGACCACAGCCTGCCAGTACCACCCAAATGAATTTTTAAGAAGTCCGTGTGACCTTCTAGTTTGTAAACACAATCAACTTGCATGTGAAACTATTAGCCTTGAAAATAATTTTTCCATCATTTCTTTCCTTTGCTCTTGACTACTTTATTGCCTGCTGCCATTTTCCAGTGTCAAGCCTCCAATTTCCCAGGTATATCTTAGACTTAGAGCAACCTGTGTGTGTGTTGTGTCATTACAGTCGTGACCGACTCTTTGTGAGAGAGGAGAATAATATGGAATGGAGAAACGGTATTGGCGACAAGGTTAAATGCTGTTTTCTTCAACATGCTTCCTCTCAGTTAATTCAGAAATTCCTGTCATTGCTTTCAAATTAAAGGGCAAAATGAAGTTTTTGTGAGATTGAATCAATGAACTTGACTAGGCAACTGTGAGAAGGATGGTAAAAGGTTTGGAAACCAACCTCCATGGGGAACAGTTGAGGAAACGGGGGAAGTTTAATCTGCAGAAGGGAAAACTGAGGTAATATGATGGCTGTCTTCAAATACATTTGAAGATCTGCCATATGGCAGATGAAGCCAGGGTACTGGTTTTAACTTACAAAGTACAAAATGGCCTGAGTCCAAGCTACCTCAAAGACTGAATCTTGCAGTACGAACCAGCTCGGGTGCTAAGCTCATCAGGAAAGGCCTTTCTCTCCATCCCACCACCTTCACAGGTGTGTCTCAGAAGAACACATGAAAGGGCCTTCTCTGTTGCTGCTCCCAGATTTTGGAACTCCCTCCCGCTGGAGGCCAGGACTGCCCCATCTCTGCTGTCTTTCTGGAAGCAGGCAAAGACCTTCCTCTTCAGGCAAGCTTTCCCTGAATGAGGGACTACCTACTATGTGACTTTATTATATGGATTACCATGCATGATTGCACTGACTGCTCTCATAAAACCAGTGTTTTCCATGTTACTTTCCACCCCATAATGGATGGTTTTCTTTTTGCATGTTCTTGGTAGCTGTAATGTTACCTTTTAATGCTGTAAGATGCGTCTTCTAACTCCCTGTTCTGAACTTGAATATGTTTTGAATATTCTGGGCTGCATATTGTCCCTCATTATTGTAAACCACATTGGGTCCTTTTCCAAGGGGAAAGGTGGGGTAAAAATATACAAAATAAAAATAAATAAATAAATAAATAAATAAATACTGCCCAAACCAACAGCTACAGTTTACATTAGGAAGAATGGTCTAACAATGAGATCTGTTCAGCAAGTGCAGTGGATTGGCTCAGAGGGTAGTGAATTCTGCAGAACTGGAGGTGTTTAAGCAGGGATGCTTTACTAGAGAATTTCCTGATTTAGAAAAGAGGAGTTGGATTCAAAGCTATTTGTAATCTTTCCAAGCCTATTGTCTTGTGGTCTTTGCACATGCCTTCAGGCTACAAAGACTTTGAGTCAGTGGAAGGACATACTTTTGCATACATCCAGAATATTATGTGTATAATTTCAAGCATCTCTTAGGGGACTTAGGGAAGACTTCTGTCTGAAGCACTGGAGAACATCTGGCAGGCATTGTCCAGAGTACTGGGGTAGAGGGGCTTATAGTCTGCTTCCTTCCTATGACTGTTGATACAGTACCACTCATATAAAATGATGTCCAGGTTTTCCTTTCTGTTTTAGCCCCATCTCGCAAGCTTGTTGGGGAGGTTAGAAACAATATACCCTGTCTTAGATGCTGGAAATAATTGGAAGACAATTAGTTTTTTTTCTTATTCTCACTTCCACCACCGTTGTATAGTGAAAAAGAACTGCTAGATGTTTTCTATTCACCACTTTGCATCTTTTTTTCTTGTCAAAAAGACATTATTTAGGAAGAGACAATGGCATTACCTCATGTTGTCTTTCATTGGTGTTTCTAGGAGCTTTTGAGGTAGAAACAATTTACTTTCATTGTAGGTAAGTTGTGCTAACTTAGCTGTAGTTAACTGGTGAAATCAGACTTCCCGCACCATTCTCCTTACAGAGCCATCACTTTGAGGATGTTTCACAGAATACTGAGATGGTGACTGAATTGTGAGAGCTATGTTGGGGAGTTCTTGGAACTTGGTGGAAGTGCCTTTCAGGGAGTCCTTCCACTTAGAGAATGGAGATGCTGAATTCAACCCTGTAGCCCGCCTGATGTTTTGGACCACAGCCCCCAAAATTCGAAGCCTGCATTTCCAATGGCAAAGGACTGTGGGAGTTGTGGTCCAAAACATCTGGAGGGCCAAAGTTTGGACATACCTGCTGTAACCTGTTCATATATTGGGGTAGTGGTGGTGGTGGGAGGTGGTGGGAGGGAACAGACTGGTATCCTTTGTACAGCTTCCACTGCCCAACTCAGATGATGTCATTATTTGCAGCAATTTTAAGAGAATTTACTCTCTCCTACCCACCCCCACTCCTGCCAGTTCCAGGGATCCTTTTCATCCTGGGAAAGACTTTGAAAGGCATAGAATGGGTGTGTGTTTAATGTTGGAAAAATGCTTCTGCTAGTTCCCATCCCATCCTGTATCTTCTGATGTTTTCCCAGCATTAAAAGGATCACTGAAACCTGTGTGTTTGCGTGTGTGTGATGAAAACATTTATAACTATTGTCCTCAAGCCTGTGGATGGTTATGCATAATGTTGTGCAGTAGGATTCAGACCATTGTTTCTTTCTCTTTAAAGATCATGGAAAGTTTCTACTGTCTCTGTCTGACAGTGGACAGTGTTCAGGGTTAGGGTAATGCACTCTGGTCTCTCTCACTCATTGTAAACTGCTCTGGCAGGTTAGAGGACCTTCTATAGTAGATGTGGGGGGAGGATTTGAAGGGGAAGTCCTCTTGTGTGACCAAAGCTCCTTTAGCACAATGTTTGTTGAAGTCCTCTGCCACAAAACATTTGCTAACCTTTGTGGGACAATGCAGTATTTCCAAATAGTCATAATATTGGGCAATCTATATTTCTCACTGTTGTTTCAAACGTGAAGAAAATCAAAATTCAGTAGGCCTTTCCAGTTTATGTCCTAAATGGATATTTCATGTCTTCAAGTGAAACCACTGTGTCTTTCTCACTAACAAAGGAATTGTAGACAAATGAAATTGATGTCATGCAGCAAAAATCAGTGTCAATATGTGTTTAGCTGTTATATACCAGGATAAAGAAATGTGCATTGAAAATATTGTGAGGTGTTTCCTGAGTTTTTTTTGGATTTCAGTGCACTGATGGGTAGTATGATTAGGGATTGGTAGTATGATTATGTGACAAGTTTTCTGAACCTACAGAGAATTTTGATGCTGTCCTTCCATGGGGCCAACCTGTTAACAGTCAAGAGTATGTCATGTAACCATCCCACCTTAATGTACTATGGTTACTCGATACCCTTCATAAGCGAAATGGCATATATGAAACCATTTTCTTCTTGCTAGTATCTGTAATTGGAATATTTTATACAAGATTTACAGACTGAGGAGGGGAGGAAATGTTAACAATGACCTTTCTTAAAAACTTTTCTTTTTAACAAGCAGTTGTAGATCATCTAAAACATTAGTGATATTATGTTACAGTAAGTTACTCAGAAACGTATGCATTGAGATTTTGAGAATTCATTGATTTAAAGATTTGTCTAAATAATTTCATTATATTCAAATCTGTTGCTTCATCATTTGATAGAAAAGTTGCATTTTCAAAAGTTGTGTATTCAAATTCAAGAGGTCTGAAAATGTTTTTTGTAAACAGAGCTCATCCATTCACAGAATTTGAACATTGTGTAAATATACAGTTCGGTCTTGAAATTGTAGCAAAACAAGTTGAGGAGCCATGTAGCCTTCACAAAAACCCAGTCCAAAAGTAGAATAGGTGATACCTTTAGGCTACTTTAAAAATAATAATAAAAAAACTTGCTGCGAATATTCCGAGGGCAAAACCCTTTTCCTCAGACCTGCGTCTGAAGCAAAGGATGGTGTTTTTATTGTCCCAGTCCTTCGTGTCATGGCTCACGTACACACATTCGCACCCCCTCTCCATGTGAGGCTAATAGCCCCTTGTGCAGGGAAGGGAGAGAGTTGCTGTAGACTACCGACCCATGCATGTAATTTGGGGCTTGGGATAAAATTTAGAAAACTCCACTAGGTGTAGCCAATTGGATAAAATAAAAAGGAGAGAAATTACCTAGTGGTTGCAGTCTTGTCATGTCTCCTTGATAGTCCATTTGCCTAGGGCAGGGGTGCCCAAACTTTTTGTAAGGAGGGCCAGATTTGGTGGCTGCCACCCCACTGCAAGTGTCAGTGTTAGTGGACATGGGGCAAAGGAGGGGGAGGGAGGGGTGGGCCAGCCAGCCACGGGCCACTCAGAATGGCCTGAAGGACCGGATTTGGCCCCCAGGCCGGACTTTGGGCAGGCCTGGCCTAGGGGGTGTCAATGTGTGTACATGAGCCATGACACAGTTGTTTGAAGGACTGGGACAATAAACACACCACCCTTTGCTTCAGATGCAGCCTCTGAACATCTAAGCTCCAGGCCTCAACTAAGAAACAACCTGGCATATTTTCCATCTTTTGCCATATTTTAACCTTTTGGTACAGCTCTGAGGAAGAGGGTTTGGCCTCGGAATATTAGCAGCAACTTTTTATTATTTTTCTAGTGGCCTAAAGGTATCACCTATTCTACTTTTGTATTGACTTCTGTCTTGACTACAATTCTTCATGAATAGGCTCTCAAATGAAAATATTGTTATCTGTTTGTGGATGAGAAATTGCCAATAATGGTAGAAATCTTGATGGTTTTATAATAGATTCTGCTGTCCATTAGGAAATGGCCTGAAACCACCAACTCTGGAGCCTTTTAAATCCAATTAATCATGAAGCTTCTTGGGACATGTTAGCAGAGGCAGAAGAGTAGTTCTGTCTGTAGTTTCCGATGAGATGAAACTAATATTGATATTTAAACTGTCATACATAGCAAAACTTTGTGCAAGGGGCCAAGGAAAAAGTCTTCAGACAAAAAAGAAAATGTAAATGATTGTAATAGAATGAAATAGATACTTAAGTGTTAATTTTTCAATTCTGTGTTGAGTTTTGAGAAATAGCACTCCAGTACTATGCATGTCTTTAACCGGAGTAAGCAAGCTAACATTGGGAAACAGTTTTTCCGGACTAAGAAATAAAAAAGTATTGTGGACTGGAAGAGTGAATCTACTTTTTATGTATTTTCCCCACTGGGCTGTATTGCAATATGTTTGAATTAACAGAGTGAATTAAAAGGAAGCACAAAAAATCATAACCCTTTACTCTTCTCTCTGTAGGACTATTGTTAGAATACTGATTAATGTTTTTACATAACATAATTGACATGAATAGGAGTTGCATAGGATCATTTCATAATTGATTACGCCACACACCAAGGAAAGGCTGTTGCTTGGCGATTGTTAGAAGAAGATGCGGTACTGCATGCAAAAGTTTTGTATTCAGTTTATGGCATTTCCTTGTAGGGTGGAAGACATGCTCACTGGAAATGCTGCAGAACTGTTGTCAGAGAGCCAGTCATACTAGACAAGATTGAACTAGGTGAACAAAACATAATTGATGATTTGTTGAAATGGTAACATGTTGGTCCAGTTGTTCTGGGTGGTGCAGTAGTATAATCTTAAAAAAAATTGGAAGGCACAATATCCATCATTGTATCAATAAACTTCCACTACACTGCAGAAACTTCCCATCCTCTATTCTACCAGCAACTCTCTTGTTATTGTTGTTGTTCAGTCATGTCCGACTCTTCGTAACCCCATGGGCTAGAGCACTCCAGGCTGTCCTGTCTTTCTATGCCTCCCTAAGTTTGGTCAAATCCATGTTGGTTGCATCACTGACACTTTCCAACCATCTCATTCTCTGTTGTCCCTCTTTCCTTTTGCCTTCAATCTTTCCCCAAATCAAAGACTATTCCAAGGAGTCCTCTCTCCTCATGAAGTGGCCAAAGTACTCCTCAGCTTCAAAATCTGTCCTTCCAGCGAACATTCAGGATTGATTTCTTTCAGGATGGATAAGTTTGATCTCCTTGCAGTCCAGGGACTCTCAAGAGTCTCCTCCAGCACCACAGCTCAAAAGTGTTAATTCTGCGCCGATGAGCCTTCTTTATAGTTCAGCTCTCACTTCTATACATTACTACAGGAAATTCCATAGCTTTGATTATCTGGATCTTTGTCTACAAAGTGATGCCTCTGCTCTTTAAGATTATGCCTAGGTTTGCCATTGCTTTCCTCCAAAGAACCAGGCATCTTTTAATTTCATTGCTGCAGTCACCATCTGCAGTGATCAAGGAGCCCAAGAAAATAAACTCTGTCATTGCCTCAATTTCTTTCCCTTCTGTTCGCCAGGAGGTGATGGCACTGGTGGCCATGATATTGGTTTTTTATGTTGAAGTTCAGTTAATTTTTTTCACTCTCATCTTTCAGTGGTATAAAGAAAATAATCTTATACTTAACACCAAAAAAACTAAAGAACTTATAATTGATTTTAGGAGGAAGAAAGATGTACATTTACCATTGTACATAAATGGTGAGGAGGTTGGAGAGGGTTGGTAGCTTTAAATATCTGGGCACTTACATCTCAGAGGACCTCTCATGGACTGCAAACACCAATATGGTTGTGAAGAAGGCACAGAAGAGGCTGTATTTCCTGAGAATGCTCAGGAAGATGAATTTATCTCAGCATCTACTTCTGTCTTACTATCACAGCACCATTGAGAGTGTCCTAACTTATGGCATGCTATCATGGTATAGGAGCAGCTCTGTAGCGGACAAAAAAGCTCTACAGAGAATAATTAAAATTGCCCAGAATGTTACGGGCTCCAGCTACCAACCCTGGATGACATCTTCACATCTCGCTGTTTGAGGAAGTCACACAACATTCTGAGGGACTCTACTCATCCTGCTGACAATTTCTTTGAATTGTTGCCTTCTGGCAGAAGATACAGAACAATTAAAACTCGGACCACACGTTTTCTGAACAGTTTTTATCCCAGAGCTATAATTGCACTTAATAATGAACTCAAGGACCACCAGCAGTGAACACTTGGACAGGATTACTTAGCCTGTTGTGTAGATGCTTGTGTTTTTAGGGGGAGGGGTTGGTGGGTGGGGGAGTGTTCGGGGATTTTGTGTGTGTGTGTGTGTGTGTGTGTGTGTGTGTGTGTGTGTTGAATCTGGTCTCTGGGTATCTGAATTTTGTTGTATGTGTATACTGTGTATATACACACAATGACCATAAATAATAATAATAATAATAATAATAATAATAATAATAATAATAATAATAATAATAATAATAATAATAATAATAATAATAATAATAATAATAATATCTTTCACCCCTCATTAAGAGGTTCTTTAATTCCTCCTGGCTTTCTGCTATCAGAGTAGTATCATCTGTGTATCACCCCAATACTGGCCCACCTGCATTGGCTACCCATTGCCTCCCGAATAAGGTTCAAGGTGTTGGTTTTGGTTTACAAAACCCTCCATAGCTTGGGACCTGAATATCTGACAGAGTGTATCTCCCAAAAGTCAGAGCTGTCCAGACCAACCAGAGTCCCACTGGCTTTCTCGCTTTCAATGGCCACCCCAAGGAAGGCCCAACTATATGGAACAAACTGCCCAGCAAGATCCACCTGGCTGAATCCCTTACAGCAGGCATGTCCAAACATCAGCCCTCCAGATGTTTTGGACCACAACTCCCACAGTCCTTTGCCATTGGAAATACAGGCTTGGAATTCTGGGAGTTGTGGTCCAAATGTTGATCAGAAACCTCTTAGAGTTCCCTTAGAGAAAATTTTGGGTACATGCCTGCAAACAAACAAACAAACAAATAAATCAAGAAAGATGTGAAAACCTGGCTGTTTAAATAAATTTCAAATAAAGAACTTTGATTAGCTCAGAACTAATGTTTGTCTCATCCTTTTTGTGATTTGTTGTTACTACCTGTTCTGTGCCCTTGCTGGTTTCTTTTCTCTTTCCCCCATCTTTCTGTTGTTTACAATTTGATTTGAATTGTGGTGTTTTTAATTGGTTTATGTTGATTTATTTCTAAACCTCTTAGAGTTCCCTTAGAGAAAATTAGTATGGTATATAAAACATACAAACAAACAAACAAATAAATAAATAAATAAAATATCTGATAGCCTGTTTCTTCCCCAACCATGGGAAAGCACACAGGCTGAGTGAGCCAGCTAGGTGTCAGTTCTCTAGGGAGAGCCAGCCAGCCCTTTCACTAACCCTTTTCAACCTAGGTGGATATGAACTCAAAAAAAGAAATTTAGAATGTTTGGGGCTCTCAATATATGACCTTTTGGTTCAGAGTACTACACAGGCCAAAGTGCTTATTAAACAAAAGATTCAAGATACTGAGCACCAACGAGATATAGCACAATCTCCCTTGTTTAGGTCACCTATGGAGACTAGATATGTTATGAGAATGGCCAACTGTCTCTCGCAGCTTGAAGATCCTACTTCTTTGAGAGCCTTTAATTTAGCCCACTGTTCAGTTATTCCTTCAATGGTTTTGAAAGGATGGTATAAGAAAATTCCATATGAAGATAGACGTTGCACATGTTCCCAAAGGGAGGAGGAATCGATGGTGTATATGTTTTTTCATTGCCCTCTTCATCACCCTTATAGAGAAAGATTTATTCACCCATGTTTAGATAGACTAACAGTAGATGCAAACAAGGTGGGTTTAAAAGACTTTTTTATTACTAAACAAGTAACTTAATTACTTCATTAAATTCCATACCAAGAAAACGGGCTAGTTTTTAACTAGAAAATCATCTTTTTTATTGGTCCAGTTTCCTTTTTTCTTTTTAATATCTTTATGTATATTATGGATTATTACATTCACACTGTTTTTGTAACTGTACAATTTTGCAATTATGTTTGTCTTTTATGACTTTTATAGTTTTATGCTGCAATAAAAAACTGATTGACTGATTGACATGAAAGGATATCTGTCAGGTGGTTGTCTAAAATTTGCCATTTTGTGGTTCATATACTGCGCTCCTGGTATATCACAGGACTGCAATATATGAAGGCAAAGGCCCCTGGCGGAAGCTGTGTGGGCCTGTTTGAGGCCTCCTGCACTGATCCCAGGCCTGGCATTGCTCCGATCGGGCCTCTGACAGGATTCCTGAAAAACTGGAACCACTTTCCGGATTGTCAGAAACCACTTCCGGAGCCTCTGACAGGCCCAGGAAGCCTGTTAGAGGCCCATTTGGAGCACCACCAGGCCTGGGGTGAGTTCAGGAGGCCTCAAACAGGCACCCCAGTCCCAACACGACCCAACATCCATATATCATGGATTTTCCTTTATTGCAGGTCAGGTCACTAAGTCCTGCAGTAGGTGTGGGATTACTGTACTCTAATTTTAGAACAACAAAGAAACACATGGATTTCTGTCCTTTAATATTTGATGTTAGTAAAATAAGTCCCCAGACTTTGTTTTTGTTTTTTATGTTTTTTTATGATGATCATTCTTTCTTGTGGGGAGTTCTTGATCTTATGTTAGGAACCTCCCGACAGAATATTTGTTGCCATTGTGACTGCCTGTAAGAATATGAAAAGTTAACAAGTCCAACACGAAACTTGATGTTACATCAAGCCTGCCACATCCAAAGCAGTACAAATGTCAAGAAATTTCAGAAGAGGAGTCTAATATTCTTCAGATACCAGTGGGATAGACCATCTGGAGCCTCAGTTCTAAGCAAAGAATTTTTATTTTTCTCAATACATTCACTGTGTCATTGTGTCAGTATGTGGCTCTCTTGTCATATTTTCCTTTATGAGGAAGAAGTGCACAGCCGCTTGGACATCTTGTTAGAGTTTGTGAGGGACCGTAATTTTAAGTGACAAGTAGAAGAGCAATCTAGCTTCTGAATTAGGCACATTGTGTTTCTAGAAAATGTGAATAGTACACATATAGTGCGAGTTTTGTGTGTGTGTGTGTGTGTGTGTGTGTGTGTGTGTGTGTGTGTGTGTGTGAGAGAGAGAGAGAGAGAGAGAGAGAGAGAGAGAGAGAGAGAGAGAGAGAGAGAGAATGTGAGGAGGAAGTCGTTATTAGTTCTAAACCCCCACATTCCTCCATGCATTGGAGAGCAGGTATCCCACTTTATCCAAAACAATTTCATTAATTACAATCATCTCAGAGACACAGATTTCCAAGAGCAGCACAACAAGTTGCTTGTTACAAAAGTGGATTTCAAGTCAGCTCACCTACTCCCATTAATTGTAGTTGCAGCATAATTTTTCATGCACCCCCTCAAGTGGCAATACACCAACAGGAAATCCATGGTGATCAAAATCACCTTTCAGTTATGTCACCACTAACCAGGGTATTTTTGCTACAGTTTCAGAGTATTCCTTAGTCTTGGCACTTATTGCTCTGGATTCTCTTATAAATCTTATTGAAGCACCAAACACCATTTAGTGATAGTTCAGTAGTTGAAACATTGTGATTATATGTGCTTGCTCACACAAACTAACCAAGAGCTACCCTGCTTGCCTTTCTTTATATTGAATGCCACCAGTTATGAAAGCTATATTATATAGTTTGTTTTGCCAATAACATTTATAGGGAAAGCTAATAAGTAAAATGTGACTTGTTCTTCAAGCTGCATTGAACTAAGCCAGCAAATGGACTGTGACTGTGGAACAAGTTCCCAATCAGTAGAAGCTTGAGAAAGTTAAGAGTATGCTAAAAACGTCCATTGCAGTGTCTGTTTTATAACCAGTATTTTCAGTGTGACAAAACAACAATAACAACAAAACAATGAATAACGAAACAAAACTCTTCTAGGAGCTTTAATAGCCTGTTTTTCCTCTCACAGTCGCATTCAGATCAAGAATATGATGTAACAGGGACTCCAGATTTATTATCACTGACACAATCCATAGATAGCCATGGCCAGATCACTGTTTCACCACAGAGATGTGTGATATGGTTCACATATTAAACATCACTGTGCTATCATTGACTTTGGCTCCCTTTGCACAACCATTAGAGCCCATGCCCCTTTCGTGTCCATAACGGCCAGGATACATGCCCTTCATTTTGCCAAAGTGGGTCTCTTTGGGAATTCAGCAGGATATCTAGAATTTTATGCCCATGGTAGATGCACTTTCTGTCCACAATTATGTAACCTAGGACTAAAAGTGCAAGTGAATTTAGTGCAAGGAGAGTTCTGACATCAATGACTGTGTATATTTGGTAAAACCTCATGTCAGATGGTGAGCTTTTGAAAGTACTGATATCTTGTCCATCATAAGTTAGAAGCTAAGAACAAACTGGACACCTGCATCCTGTTTTCTTCCTGGTACCACTTCTACTTTTGCCACCAACAGTTTCCAGGTATGAGAGGAAAATGGGGAGAATGTTCTGGGGTTTATTGTTCTTATGTGCTTTCAAGTTGCCTCTGATTTATGGTGACCTGATGGAGGAGTAGTCTTCAAAATGTCCTGTCCTCTTATAACCTCAAGCCTGTTTTTAGGGAGTGTGACAACACCCTGGAAGCCGGAGAGATGCATATGTAAATCATCAGCCAATCCCAGCAGGAGGGCGGGGGATTGTATGGTATAAAAGGTTGGAGCCTGGTCTGTGAAGGAGTAGTTGTTAAGAGTTGAGAGCTGAGAGTGCTGAGAGAGCACAGCTCTGTTAGAGTTCAGTCAGGCAGGTTAGGTGTGAGGGCTTTACTGTTTACTGTTTATTAAAGACAGGGAGGCTTGAAGATTTGATTTGATCTATTCTATGTTTAAGGCAATGCATACCAACTTCAATCATTGTTGTATTTATTTATTTTCTCAATAAACATAATCATTATTTTTATATTATACATCTGAGTCTGTCCCAGTTCAAAAGGTGAGAATTTAAAAGGTGGCAGCATTACCAAGTGGATCCTGTGAAGATTAATAAGTTGGTTCCCTACACTTCCCATTTTCATCACAATTACACGTTTGAAAAGGGAGATGTCACAGGGAGTCAGTGCATCTCATGTTTACTCTTCTTCCTTTCCTGGTACTTTCCACATTTTCTAGCATTATTTTCTTTTTACAGACAATCCTGCTTTTTTGTGATGTACCCAAAGCAGGATTGTATTTTTTGCTTTCAGATATTTTAGGCTTGACTTGATCAAGAACCCACTTGTTTGTCTTTTGGGCAGTCTAGGGTGTTTGGAGAACTTTTCCAGCACTATATTTCCTATTAGTCAACTAATGATCTTTTCTAATTCCTTCATTATTATGCTTCCTGATCTTAATCTTCTGATTTCTTGGCTGCAGTTTCCATTTGGATTGACAATTGAACCAAGGTTTTCAAAATCTCTATTTCAATTTCTTCATTTTTAAGATTAACATTGTGTAGTTCTTCTATTCTCATGATTTTTTGTCATCTGAACATTCAACTGCAACCCTGCTTTGGACTTTCTTAATTCCCTTTCCCTAACAGTCTTTTCAAGTCCTTGCTGCTTTAGAATGGTGTTATCTGCATATCTTAATTTATTTCTTCCACTTTCTCCTTCATCTGAGTCTAGTCCAGATTTCTGTATGATAGGTTCTACATAAGGGGATAAAATGTCTTACACTTTTGCTTTTGCCTATAGAGAACAATTATGTCACTTCCTCTTCTATCCTAGCAGTCGCTTCTTGTCCACTGTACAGGCTATGCAGTGGAAGTTTGTTGTAAGAAGGGGAGATAAAATATTTTATGGAGATGGAATATTTATCAGAGAGTGAATTTTGATGTAATTCTTAAATTTTGGCTTTCCATTGCCTTGGACCAAATAGGCTGCTGTTGCTAAAATATTATCTACCATGTGTGAGTGAATCTGCAGGTCTTGAGACTGCGTTACATAAATTAAATAGATTTTGGAAAGGTGGATGAAGCATTCTTTTGTCCATGTTTTAACTCATGAGTTTCATTTTTTCCAGCCTAGTAATGTGGATAGGCTCCTTAGAGAGGTGTTGCTAGTCACTGGGTTTCTTAGAGTTGTGTCTCAAATGGCTGTTTTGGCTTGCAGCTTGAAGACTCACCATTGCTCCAAGAAAGCCAGGTAGCTGCTATCTGGTCAGTGGCGCCTTCAACCTGTTTTGGCCGATGCTGCATCTGTGCCCTCTCAAGAATAAGTGATTTATGCTTTAATCATCTCCTGCTTGCACTACCACGATCCATTCTATGTGAGGCTCATCTCCAAAAAATTTCAATTTTAGAGGCTGCACAACTGATACAAAATGTGATAACTGAATTGTTGTCTGATGTATGCTTGAGGGACCTGGAACACCATCCTTGAAACAACTGCTCTGTCCATTTGTTGGATCTTAATTTCAGTTCAAGGTGTTGTTTTTGATCTCAAAAGTCTCAAACGGCTTCTGCCTGGGGTAGCTAAAAGATTGCCTCCTCCCTGCCCAGATTTTGAGATTCTTCTCCGAGAGACTATATTGGTCAGTACATTAGTCAGAGCTTTTCCTTTTGGCATTCTCCCTGTCAGGCTAGCTTATTTATTTATATTTATTTATATTTATATTTTTAGACCACCTGACTTTTCAAATGAACTCTGGGCGGTTCACAACATGAAACAAGAACAAACAATAAATCCATAATGTAAATAAACACCTAATCATTAAAACCCATTAAGAAATCAATAAACATATAAGATGGTGGTGAGTAAATCCAGTGGGTAGGCAGAAAAAAAGACAGCACAAACAGACGTTTGACCTCCATTAGTCGCAGAAAGCAGCCTGGAGAAGCCATGATTTTAACTGTTTCCTGAAGGCTGAGAGGGGCTTCAAGGTCCTACTATCACTAGGGAGCTGATTCAACCATATAGGACTGGCAGCTGAGAAAGCAGAGTTCCAGGTGGAGGTCTTATGAGCTTCTCTAGGAGTAGTAGTTCTCAGCAAAGGACTTGAGATGTTCTGGTGGACCGGGTTGAAGTTGATCTTTGGATGATACGCGCCATCAAATATTCATTTCTGCTGAACTTCTGTCAGTCAGCTACAGCCGTACTGAAGGATCCCTGTCCTCTAAGCTTTGCTTTTTAAAAACTGGCATTTACAGAATGCCCTGGGTTTGTTTTAAAACATTTTAAGTATGTTTAAAACTTTCATCCATTTCTGATTTTTTGAAACTTGTGCTGAATGTTTTTATTCTGGATTAATTTATAGTACAGTAAATCAATTTGGGAGCCCTGATGGGCAGAAAGATGGTGACCAATTGCTTCATATAAATAACTAGATGTCAATGTAAATAGATTTAAATAATTTATTATTTGATATTACATCATTGAGAATTCGCAGCTAAGAAGTGTAATTTCTTTTCCATTGAAAAATTTTTGAGGAGTTACTGAAATTGTGTCTGTCATTATTGATCAGTTACTACCGTGTGACATACACATTTCTTTTTATGAGTGTATACAATATACTCCTAGTAGCTGTATAATTTTGTGAATAACAATAAGTTGCTGCTGTTGACATGCGCTGAAGATGCGTTGTGGAGTTTTTAAAAAGAAGGCAGGATATTTATGGCCACAGTCTATGAAGAATTTGGAAGGATGCCGCATTTCATTCATTATGTTTATTGTCATTAAAAATAGCGATGCTGCCAGAATTCATAACCATATGGGTCAACATATAAGGCTATCAACTTAAAAGTACTCAACTGTGTCATGATTTGAGTATCCTTTTGCGCATTTTTCTTTGGTTTAGTTTGGAAGCTAAGCATTTTTGTGTTCCTTTCTAGTGCAACAGTATCCTTTATCAGAGTATCAAGTAACTTAGGAAAATTACATTTACTGACAGTTTGCTTGTTGGTAATACAGTGGTACCTTGTATAAAGGAATTAATTCGTTCCAAATGAAATTCTGTTAAGCAAATTTTCCTTTATACAAATTTCCCATAGGAATGCACTGAAAACGGAGTAATCCCTAATTGCAACCATTTTTATGTTGTATGGATTTGCCCCATAGCCGATTCTGTTAAGCAATTTCCCCCTATTTCTGGGATTTTTATGTTGGAACAGATTTTATGTTATACAAACCGTGTACCTGGCAAACTTCCTTTTTGTTGTTGTTGCTGCTGTCAATTCCAGCTAGAAAATAGGTAGAGAATGGAGCTGGAAGGCATGTCAACAGGGCATGTATTGCAGATGGAACTGTTTGGATGATGTTCTGCTTCTTATGATGCCATGGTGGTTAATTCCTCCCCACACAACTATGTGTCTGCAATTTAATTGAAAGAGACGTTGATTAGATAATTGTTGAGAAGACCATTGTTGATCCTTCTGGTTTGAACAATTTTATGCTATCTTCAGTTTGCATTTGTTAGACTATGTCACAAATAAATAAGCTTGTTAAAATATGATAAAGTGAAATTGCTGTTAACTTCCAGCCATTCCGTAGTAGTGCAGATATTCTTGTGCTAATTCCCATGAAATTTTTTCAAAAAAGAGAGTGCTAGATAATTAATTGGTGAATTCATTGGCCTTTCTCTCAGTCCTAACTCCTTCATAGGTGCATCTGGTACTCTGCAGACCATCTCTGTTGCTGGCAACTAGAACAACTTTCTGTAGGAGGCTTTTTTTTTTAAGTACAGTGGTACCTTGTATAAAGGAATTAATTTGTTCCAAATGAAATTATGTTAAGCAAATTTTCCTTTATACAAATTTCTCATATGAATGCATTGAAACCAGAGTAATCCCTAATCATGACCATTTTTATGTTGCATGGATTCGCCCCATAGGTGATTCTGTTAAGCAAATTTCCTCTATCTTCAGAATTTTATGTTATACAAACTGTATGTTATACGAGCGTCCACTCTATTTCTGTTTGTATACTCCCTGTTTTTAACTTTCAGTACTGTCTTTTAATGATGTAAGCTACTTTTTGGCCTTTTTTTAAGGAAAACGATGGTGTAAAGACAGGCAGGCAGGCAGACATATTTGTTTCTTAGACTTAGGGCAGTGGTGTCCAAACTTCGGCCCTCCAGATGTTTTGGACCACAACTCCCACAGTCATTTGTCATTGGCAGTACAGGCTTAGAATTCTGCGAGTTGTGGTCCAAAACATCTGGAGGACCGACATTTGGACACCACTGACTTAGGGGAGTGAAGAGAAATTAGCTCAAGTAGATGTTTCTGAATTCCCTGTTGGGTTTCAACATGGATGAGCAGCCCAGGCTTCAGAGGCAGTTTGTATGAGGCCTACGTGGATGGCTATAATTAGCTTTCTATGTCCACATGCTAATAGCTAGAAATATACAATAGAGCGACCTTTTAGATCAGATGGGCAGGAAATGAATGAATGAATGAATGAATGAATGAATAAGGGTTGTAATATGTATTTTGATGTACATCCTTGTAATTTTTGATAATATAGTACATAGGAAGAAATTTACATATGTTACAGTCAGACCCCCAGATGAACAGGGTTGGTATCTGTGGTTTTGATTTTTCCTGCTTTACTGCAGCCTCATAGGCAACATACAGGCCTTGGCGTGCTACTGAATTTGATGGGTTCTCTTTATAACACTTCTAGCGTTCATTTAGGATTCCAGGGCTCTATATAACAAACAATGTCACAATACGGTAATAATTATGACAGAAACATTTTTAAAATTGTTGAGATATTCTTAAGTTTCAAAAGTGGAAGTGAGATAAAATGTTTTCCTTTGTTCTAAAAAGAGTATAAAATAAGTCTCAAGCAACTTTTGGGGGAAAGAATGTTCCACAACTGTTGCTGTTGTTGAGAAGTCTCTCTCCATTTTTCTCTAATGATTTCTGATAAAAGAGCAGAAGCCGGGCTTCAGTAGAAAATCTTGACACCTAAGCAGATTTCTTTTAGAGAAAAGGTATAGCCTCAACTACTTAATTCTCAAAGACTTAAGACTCAAATACCTTGAATTGGGTCGAGAGGCCAACCAATAGTCAATTTGTAAACCTGGTTGTGCAAATGAAATATCTTCTGTTGGCATTCTGGCATAATTTGTTAATTTGGCTTATATTCAAAGGCAGCCCTGCATATAATGCATTAATTACAGTAATCCAATTAGAATGAGGAATAGGAGATGGGGGGAGGAGAAGGAAAAGGGACAAATGTTCTTAAAGACAAAGAGATTCATTTCTAGGTGAGCATTTATGGATCCTAATATACTTCCTCGGACACATGTATTGTGACTATTATCTGGTCATCTGCTAGAAAACCCGAATCTACGAGTGCTCATCAATGTAAACATGCTTTTACAGAAGGACGATGGCTTCTCACCAAACAAGCTGAACACACGTTTTCCAGACAGATCTACACCCGGAGTGTCTCATTCTTGTGTAGACATTCTATTCTGTCTGTTTTGTATCTTCTCCCTGATCATCTCACAAATTATATCTGTGCATTCCAGATCCCTGTTAGTCATATTTAACCTCTGGGAATCTAGACTGGATGAAAAGGGTAAGACATATATCACCAGGGAGAAAAGCTGTTCCATTGACAGGGCCCTACTAAAACAACAGCAGGGCATTTTTCAGAGAACTGTTAACCCTAATTTGTTGGATAATTACCTTTACATACTTAGATAATAAATAAGAAGATTATCCCAGAAAAACATACTAACAACTCATCTCATGGCCTATTACAGAATGGATATTTATTTTTATTTATGAGTATTTATGAGTAATACAAGTTTATAATAAAGTCTTGTTTCTTTTGATCACAAAATATTTGGCACTGTTGCAACCATGCGGTTCCCTTAGCTTTCCTTTGAATATCCCCACCACCACTTTCTTTTCCATTTCCATACATTTTGGCAAGGTCATAACCCATCTTCCTAATTAGTATTTCACATAATTCAACCTGAAATAACCTTGACATGAAAACAGAGATAGATGCCTTCAGATGTGAAAAGTCAGTGATATGAGGCCTGTGAGATTTAATACGTCCATATGCTGTTATTAGTCTTTAGCAGGTGGGTTGTTTAAAATATTATTTGGCCACTCTGCCTGACCTACAGAATTCAATATAACCTGAGTAATTTTATATTACAGTTCAGGGACAACTGTTTATGGGACTACATACAAACCCGGTTTGTTAACTTTGCAGGTGTATGGGATTCAACATATCATGGCAAATTTTTTATTCATGTGACAGCTTTTTGGACAATCATATTCTGTGCTAAATTACGATGGTGCAATAAATTGCTGAATCCACTGTCTGCTGCATATGACCTCACCATGAAAAATTTGATGCATTAGGGTAGGAAGGGTTGGAATATATCAACCTTACTTGACAAGGGACTTTGGATGTTGACCTAATACGGATGACCTTTGTGTGCTATAAAAGCGAGTTTAATTTTCAGGTCAAGGTTGAGGTGAATGGCAGGGCAAAATAGGGAAGATTTTAGTAGTTCTGGCTGGGACCTACCTTGTAAATAAGTGAAGAAACAGAAATGGTGCATGCGCTCCTGTTTGTTTACTATTTGTAGCTGGAGTAGGATCTTCTGCTACTTTATCACAATGGACATTGGTAATAACGTCTTTAGCACTAGGTAGACTTGTTTAGATGGAAGATGTTGGCTTAGCATATCAGCAAGCATATGACAAAGGGCTTTTTTAAAAAAATTAAATATGCACACACACACACACACACAAAAATTTCCTGAACATGTAAACTTACTTTTTGAATATTGTGAACATCTTCATACTTACATAGTACCTACCCTTTCTACAGGAATAATTTTATACGAATTGTATTGATTTTTGTGTCTAATAAATAATAGCTAGATTTCTATTTTGTTTATATTTTTAATAAAATTGATATCACTTCTCTAACAGATAATGTGATTTTAAAAGCTAAGACCTGGGAGAATCCCTGGGTTTCACAATAAGGACTTGCAGTAGATATCCTTGATCAAATGTTATCTGAGAATTTAGCATAACAAAGGGGTGCTTGTGATTTGTTTCCTAGCTAAATCTATTTTCAATATGGCTAGCATTTCAACATTCCTATTTTAACAACTCTTGGTATTAAATGGAATACTTAATAGAAGGCCAAGGCTCATTCTCTTCCCCCTCTCTTGTTCATTCTTCCTATCCAACGGGAAAAAAGTTAGAGACTTTAATGGTAACAACCTCTACTCCTAATAGAGCCTGCAAAATATATTCTCCAGGACTGATCAGCTCTGAAAGCTCTAGAGGTTTGATGATTGGAGTGGCAGGAAATCACGCTTTCAGGACATAACGCATTGACTGGACCATCCATCATTGGTTAGCACACACTGAAATGTGGTGTGTGTGTGTGCAGAGGCCAGTGATTTAGTAAATACTTGGGAGATGAATAGAGCTTACACACAAGGGAAGATATTGCTGTCCTTCAGCAGCCTTAGACTCAGATTCCTGCTGAGAAGGCCGTCTGATGGCAGCTCATCAGTAACTGGCCTGTCACACTCTCGGATGCCCACCAACCATCCCCAGTATATTAAAGGCATTTTTAATATCTGCTTCAGTAGATTTAATGAAGAAAATTTCCTTTCCTGTACTCTGATCACTGCTTCTTCAAGTGTTTAAACGCATTGACTGTAGCAGTTCCGAGAAAGAGATCTGGGACATACAAGAGCTGTTTGAAGGGTAAAGTTAAATAAAATTGTATATACACAAAATGTCACTTGCTGGGTTACCTTGTTAAACAAAGTTAACTGAAAACTAACGTGTGCTCCCTAATACAAGCTCCTCTGCCTCTTAGAGCATTTGGTGCAGTGATATGCAGAGCAGAGAAAAGTAGATGCCAGTCTGGAAAAATAGATTAACTCATTATTAAAATGTGGGGCTCTACTGTAAGTTTCATTGAAATCAATGAGAGTTTTAAAGTAAGCAGCTTAATGGAAACATAAAAATATAGAAGTGAAAACATAAAGGAATTGGTTCCTACTTATTAACTATAAAACATCTGTAGCAACCTTCTCAGTGTAGTTAGATGCATAGCCCACAAGGAAGGTTACTTGCTTTAAGTGCTCGAATATACAATACATGGATATTTAAGGTGGAATGGAGCAATGAGAATATGAGCTGTTCAACTAAGTGCACATTTCTTGAGTAAATTACAGTGTTGGCAACATTGATTACAAAATGCAAAATGATAAATCAGATATGATTTCAAACGTATATTTTTAAAGATTTTCTTTTTGCTTGTTTTTTTAAATCTGAGATCCCCTCCATGCGTCCAAAACAGCATGCATTTGCAGAACCAAACTATAAATTTGATTCTTACGTGTGTCAAACAGTAGTATACTAAATGCATATTGTTATAAAAATTTAAGAGATCTTTTAAACAGACTTCCATTTTTATAATACATGGCAATATTAAACAATACATTTCCTTGTTAGCATCTGTTTGCTGTCATTGTTGGCAAGCTCCATGATTTATTGCCTAAATTAATGACCATGACTCTCTTGGTCCTGATATATGTCCCCAAGCTTATTATATCACTAAATAAAATGAAAGCAATATATGCTCTTGCGTTTGGTAGTGCTTTGGTTTTTGTAATGGGGAAGGCATCCTAAGGATCTATTAAGTGAAAAACTTAAATTATATTTTGATAAGTTAAGATAGTATGAATATTAAATAAAAATAGGCATTTGGGTTTCATTTTTGTTATTTTTGCTGTTACTTCTGCATCTTTTAATGAGCAGGTTAATACTAAGATGCCTGTATTAATATGAATGGTGTGTGGGGTGGGGGGTGGGGAACCTTTTCTGTATTTAGATCTAAACTTGTAGCCATTCTCAGACTAACAGCTCTATATTTAGAGCCAATTATTAAACTTTAATTTACTAGAAATATGTATAGTGTGGGAAAACACATTATAAAGTGAGGTGTTTAGATCAGGCAAGGCTTCCTGTGTAGATAGTTGCCAATCTATGGGTTGATTGACACTTGGGAGTCATAGGGTTTGCCAGGCCCCCAGGCAGCTAATGCTCCTTCACATCCTTTACCTTCCTCACTCAACTTTGCAACTTTCACTTGACTTTGTTGTTTAGCACCGACTAGAGGTTCCTGTAGTATAGAGGTCCACATATATTTTACTGAGGTTACTGCAGAGGTGAATGGTTTGTTATAATTAAGGTAAGCCTGATTCAGATATTACAGTAAACCACAGCTAGCACTTACTAGGAGCAATGTGTGTTGCTCTCCTATATGACCTTTGACTATGAATCATAGTTAACCACAAGTTAGTATTTCTTAGCCAAGGCTAGGAAGAATATTGGGCAGTAGCATACCCTGTCCTCCTTGTCATGAAAGGCCATTTGATGTTGTAGAGGTTTTAATTGATGGAAGGGATTATTATTTTTTATTTCTCCTTTCCTGTTCTGTCCTCTATGTACCCTGAATTTTTAAGCATGGTACCAAGCTGGAAGTTGTTGTCCTCAAAAAAGAAGGTCCTCTACTGGGTGGTGGCAGGTGGGGGGGGGAGAAATCATTAGATGCAACTTTCCCCTCCAGTATTTTCTTATTTCACTTTTCACAGTAGAAAATGTGCCATAATTGTTTTTTAAATTTATATTAAGTAGTTAAAATTAGTGCTACTTAGATTAAGTAATTAAAAATCCCCTTTTCTCAACAAAGTATACACGAGACAACTAACTCAACATGGGATTAGGCCGTGTGAGATCCCTTGATTTCCAGTACAAGTACAGTGGTACCTTGTATAAAGGAATTAATTCGTTCCAAATGAAATTATGTTAAGCAAATTTTCCTGTATGCAAATTCCCATAGGAATGCATTGAAAACTTAGTAATCCCATTTTTATGTTGTACAGATTCTCCCCATAGGTGATTATGTTAAGCAAATTTCCCCTATCTCTGGAATTTTTTATGTTGTACAGATTTTATGTTATACAAGCTGTTTGTTATACAAGGGTCCACTGTATATTGAAACTTATGCTTTTTAAAGGTAATTTTCTGCATTTTGTACAAAACTAGTGTCTTCCTTTGTCAAGTTAAGCTCAGACGCATATGCAGGGCACTCAAAGACTAGTCCTGTCATCAAAAGGATATAGACAACCCATCTGATGCTTTGAATTGTTAAAATACCATGCAGCCAAGCAATGGCAGGCATAGTTACTCATAGTTCACAGTATTGGTATGAACTTGTACTCTAGACCAGTGTTTTTCAACCTTTTTTGGGCAAAGGCACACTTGTTTCATGAAAAAACTCACTTATACAATTAGAAAATGTTAAAAATTGAACACTGGTAATTGACTATTATTTCTTTCAATTTTTCCGATAAAACACGTGGCTTCTCCTCCTTGTGCATGACAATGAGAAAAGAAAGCATTTACACTCTTTATTTGTTATATTCACTACACCAGTTCCTGGGGTAGAGAAAATAGGCCACATATTAAAATGAACAGCAGATTTACTCTTTGTGTGAAGAGCAGCTCAACCCATTACAGTAATCAGTGCTGTGTTGCCTGAAATCCTGTTACAAAGCTATGCCGCATAAGGCTGATCATTGACACGTCCATTCTAAGGGATCTGCGTCCGCTCTAAGGGAACAGACAGGAAACAGAAGTAGAGGAAAGCTTGGGAATTTTCATTTTAATGAAGCTGGATATAATTTTAGATGGTGTACGAAGGTTTGAAGTATTGATAGCAGCTAAACTGGTAATGTCACATAGTTGTTTATGAAAGTGATAATACTCTTTTACGAATGGAGCAGTACTAAGGAAAGTGGTGGCTACGTGTAGCATGTGAGACCACTTGGCTTTCTTAATAGCTTTCATTCCTTTAATACAGTGCGGTCAGACAGTTCTACTTTGAGCATCCAGAGCTAGAAAGAAGAAAACAGCCAATACTGTGCAGTCCCATACAATGCATGGGATCCTCAATTCTTTGTTGTTCTACACTCCGTTCTTGGCATACTGTTCAAAAGCAGAAGGAAATGAAGGGTGACAACTAGTGGATATTTCAGTAGTCTTGTCAGCAAAGTTGAAGCAGCTGCTTCATACAGCATATACTGGGGAACAGTGTTGTAGTCTGTGCCCTGTTGTTCCATTTTGAAGCCCCCTACTATTCTCTCTTGGAGAACAAAATTGCATTAGCCTTTTGCCAGAAATGCACTGAAGAATGGCATCCCATCACCACTGTAGAAGTAACATTAAACTTCTAGTCCTGTTGCTAATATTCTTTCCATATAATCGTCTTAACCTGAGTTGGCCAATATTTAAAAAACAGTAAAATCACAAATCATATTCTGTAAGTCTTGATATTTAGTTAGGTTGGCATCTGGATGCTTAGAATGTGATGGATAAACAAGTATTGGTTGAGTTCCATTGTTGAGATAATATCACCAAGAAAGGCCTGCCACATCTGATAGTCCCATGGGCTGTACAACGTGGGGCACTGTGAGGGTAACTTATGTTATGGTGCAGTGGTTAAATGCCTGTACTGCAGGTAAAACTGCTCACGACCTGGGGTTCAATTCCCGATAGCTGGCTTATGGTTGACTCAGCCTTCCATCCTTCCAAGGTTGATAAATTGACTACCCAGCTTGCTGGGGGGGGGCAATGTATAGCCTGCATAATTAAAAAAGGTGTAAACCGCCCAGAGACTACTTGAAGTGGTATGGGGCAGTATATAAGCAGAATACTTTTAATTCATTTGCCTAGACACCAGTTTTTTCAACCAGTCATGCTGCTTCAGGTTATATGTGTTCATGGTTGAGCTGGAATTACAAGCAGGGAATCCCCAAGCTTTAGAACCAAACAATATATACTCTTAAATCCTGTTGCACAACTCCGCCATGCATAAATGGTGATGATGTCATCACCTGTTGATGTTATTCTTTATTTTAATTTAAAACTTCTTATTTCTCCTTTCTTCTGGTTCAGAGACTTCCTATAGATCTTTCTTACCCTGGAAAAATTGTTGGCAGCCTCATAAAGGGGAGAGGACCCTTTAATATAAGTAATTTGTAGCTGGATCCACCATGACAGTCCTAATCCAAGGGTGTGACCACCACTGGCATTAATATTAAAGCCTCCCTCCCATTCAAGTGCTCCCAAAGTCTTCCCCAAAGCAAAAGAGATCTCTGGCGAGGCTCAAAACATGGGGGATGGGTAGCAATTTTAAGATAACCACAGGGTGATTACATTTATACATGAGAGTGCTGACAACTGGAGTTTTCATTGCATAGAGTAGCATATAGTTGCTGTGTAAAATAAGTGTCATCTTTGTTTCAAGGTGGGATGGTTTACCTTTCCTTCTGTCCTTCCTTCCTTTATTTATTTATTTATTGTACTTTTCCTTCCTTCCTTCCTTCCTTCCTTTCAGTTTTATAGATTTCCATGAAATAGTATACTGCCTTGTACTACAAACAAAACTTATAAACTTTTACATTGATTTTTTATTATGATGTCTTACTTAACGTTTACTACTGTTGTTTATTTTACTGTTTCCTTTGTTTGTATCCTGGTTGTAAACCGCCCGGAGTTCCTTCGGGAAGATGAGTGGTATATAAATAAAAATAAATAAATAAATAAATAAATAAATAAATAAATAAATAAATAAATAAATAAAAGACATGAAAAAAGAACAGCCCATAACATCATAGAAGAATTTGACATTGAAATTCACTAGGCACAGTACATAATTTAGGGGAATTACCCTTTCCCCCTCAGTTTTCATTAGAACCGCACATTCTGGAAAGGTCAGGAGAATATTTAAAGTGGGATAGATTTGGTGGTACGCCCAGAGAAGAAAGTAATTGGAGGTGCTATTGTGTTAGTCTGTGCAAGCATTTCAAAAAGAAAAACAAACACATGTGGGGGTGGGTGGGTGAAGGGTGGGGGCAAAGTTGTGGCACTTTAAAAACTAACTGCTGTCTTATGTCAGCTTTCATGGAACATTGTCCACTTCTTCAGACATAGGAGTAGATTAGAAAGACTACATGGCAAAACATTGACTAAGAGGAAGTGATGTTGGTTGTATTTCACACCTTGTAATAATTTATTAACTCTGTTTGGTGTTCAGTTTTTTTGACGCTTGGTCCTGTAAACAGCATCAAATGAATTTGTATGGGTTGGAGCAGGTGAGTTGCAGTAGAACAAGGAGATACGGAGAAATTTTATTCCATGAACAAGCACACTTTCCTCTCATGCAAGATATGTCTTGATCCCAAGTGGTAAACTGGTAGACTAGACTTCAGGCGTGCTGTCATTTCAATTTACAGTATTGTACTGTGCAATTTACCAAGGAACGTGAGCTATTGACTTCCTTGGAATTTACTTCCAAATAAACACATGTAAGATCTGACTGAATACCTTCCTTTCCTTAAGCAGGTCAGGGCAGGATGTTTACTCTTAAGTGCTGTTATATTGTGCCAACCTAAGAGCAGTGTGTATTGGTGAATGCTAAGTGCAGGTAAAATATCACCAGGCATGGAGTCATTTGTTATGTTTAGTGTATGAAGCAGTAGCTGTGTAAACCATAACCTTGTAATTTTGCAAGTTCCACTTTATCATGTAGCTGTAAAAGATAATCAAAATAAATCATAGGTGATGAAGAAATATTTTCCAGTGCCTTTGTGTACTTTCAGGAGTGACGCCTGATCCATGAAATTTTAGTAAGCATATTAAATAATATGATATGCAGAACGTCAAATCTGATGAATTATTTCGTGAAGAACATTTATACAACTTACATAGAACTGCTGTGTATGCAGTCTAATGACTATAAATGGCAAATCTTTTGTTACTTTTTTTTTAAAAAATAGGCTCATTTCAATAGTCCTCCTCTCTTGACAATGAGGCAGAAAAGGTGTAGGTCATTTCTGAGATGCTATGACATTGATTCAAGGTTCCTCAGCTGTGCAGTGTACATAACACATATGTTGGAGAGTCATCTGTCAGCTATGCCCCTCCTATGGAGCTAAAGTTCTAAAGGGAAAAGAATTCGCCACAGTGCTGTCACTGTTAAATTTTCACAATGGAAGAGCATGCAAATATTGAGCCTCTTGCTTTGCAGGAGTGCCCCGTCTAATGTCTGTGCTAGTTAGGTTTTCTGTTTTTTTTTTAAAAAGTGGGTGCATCTAGGGCTCTTAGATCTGACAAAGGCCATGCTATGCTGGGCATTTGAATTGGAAATTGTCTGGACTTAGATTTTATAAAGCTCCCACTGTTGTCGGGGGAAATTTCAGCAGGGTTTTGTCCCTGGAGAGGCCTCTTAGGCCCTTTTCTGTCCTATGAATGAATTTAGACGTGAGGGCTTCTCTGGCCTTAAAACTGTTAAATTCATTTTGCATACATCCCCGGAGAGAAAAAACTGGCAGATGCTTTTGTCTTGGAAGTGTTTAAAAGAAAACTGCAGAACAGGAACAAGAGAGGCAAGGGGCCCTGCGTAGAGTCCCAGAACACTTTGGAAGTGGCCAATATGCAGTTTTCATCAGTAGTAAGGCGGGGCTCAATATGGTGCCTGTAGCTCACTTGGGAATATGAATGTTGATTAAGCATACTCCCAGGCTTTGAAATTCTGAAAGCAGTGTCAGAATAATGGATGTTGAGCAAATGTCAAGCATTTGTTAATTTCTCTGTTATTTGGAGTTTATCTACCATGATCAATCACATAAACTAGTGATTCTCTGTTGTGGCATGTGGCATTCATATGGTGATTAGGTGGCTAGAGGGGACCTTCTGCTTCCCCTCCCCCCCATCTCTCTCCAGGTAGCAGGTTATGGACTTAGTCATAGCTATTTAATGGAATAAGGTGTGTTAAATCTTTTATTTTTAAAAAAATTCTTGGTGTAGCCAGAATAGCCATACATAGGTAGAATGTTGCTCCTATATGGAACAGCGCTGTTTATTGTGATAAATGTGAACTATGTCATAATTTTCCCATTTGAGAGTTTGATAATCTGGACTTTTAAAAAAATCACATGAATGTATATAAAGCCATGTTCATGCACCATGAAATTCTGTATAAAGACATTTGTCTACATACTTGAAGGGTAAAAGAAAAAGTTTGCCAAACATGATGAAAGAAATGCTTATTTTTCTTAGGAGTGATTTTCTCTTTGCCTGCCTTATTTCCATTGTTTTCCTCTTGATGCCGCAGAATTTACTTCAGTGCACAAGGCACATGTTTTTTTCAAAAGTTGCTGCATTTTTAAAACAATACTAAAATCATACAGCATAAACCCAGTAATGATTATAAGCAAAGCAGAAAATAAAAGTAGACCCATAACAGTGCCAAGCTTTTATATAAAGATAGTGTAAACATGAAGCCACCTCAAGTGCCAATTTTGTTGCAGTAACCAAGTGGCAACCATTTTTCTGGATCCCAATGAATGCAAGTTAGATTTTGATGATTCTGTATTTAATTTTCTGTCAAAACGAGTATCCACAATCATAAATGAAAGCTTCCCCTAATTTACCATCCAAACCATTAAAAAGATGGATGCCCAAGACAGGCTATATTCCTGCTGAGCTCATTGAACCCAGTCGACATTAGTGGACTTCATTACCTTATGGCTTTTGTTTTTTACTACCGTGAGTAGCAAAGGCTTGATTTCAACTTCCTGAAAAAGAGCAGTTCTAGTTTTTGTTTTCAAAGAAGGTTATTATAAGGACCATAAACCAACTACCCTGTTGTCTGTAACAGGGAAGATATTGGAAATTTAATTACTTTATGGAGTCAAAGTATATACTCTTGGATTCATAAGTAGCCTTTGAGAAACATTCTACCTTTAGGCCAGAGGTTCCCAAACCTTTTCCCCCTGTAGATCACTTACCATTTTTTTGTTTTCTGTAGACCCCCCTGCCTGCCTAATATTGAATTTTCCTAAACTTATTAACTTCAAATGTGCTTTTGACAGCTAACACAGTGCTGCTCACTTTGACAGACACTTTTGTAGCATAGACAATTGTAAAAAAAGAAAAACATGTACAAATTTTATACCTTTATTGAAAAGAGACAAAATGCAAGTAAATTACCTAGTAAAATTCTTACATAAAATTAATACATAAATAATGCTGTTTATGGGCCTGATGCTCTGATAGCAATTGTTCAATATTTGGCTTCAAATTACCTTTCCCCAAGGATATGAAAATGTAAAGCTATCAAAAACTTTCTTATGATAGTCCATAATGCAGGATAAGCAACAGGTATATCTTTATGAAGCCAGAACTGCTGTTACCCCATTCTGAAGTTCTTAAGTTCTTTGTTAGTGTTTATTCCAATCAGTTCTTCTTGTAATGAGACATCCGATTCTTCAATGTCACCATATGGATTGATAATCCACTGTGGGGTTTCCATACTCAAAACATCCTCAAACCTGGTTTTAAAGTCTGCGTGAAGGACACTTAAATGTTGAACGTAGACCAAAAGATCATCATCCTGGACAATTGTCAATGACAGGTTGGGGAACTGGGAAAATTTATGCCATCCAATTTTTTGCTTCATTAGATTAATTCTGGCAAGAAAAGCTACAATTGCGGACTTTGTTTTTATTAAATTCAGACTGTCACCTTGTAACTGCAAGTTAACTTGATTAAATTTAGTAAACAAATCTGTTAAATAAGTAAGGTCTGGTTTCCATTTGCTTTAAATTTTCTTTCAAAATGGGATCTTTAGCATCCACTAACTCTAAAAGTCTCTCAAAAAGTGAAAAAAAATCTTGTCAAACATAAACCTTTTGAGAGCCAGTATACTTCCATGTGAAGGAGTAATCGATTAAAGTCCTCATCATTTTCTTGACACAACTGTATAAATAACCTAAAATTCAATGCACTGATATGGATCTTGTTTTCTGCGTTTATGACAAATTGAGGAGATTGATGCATTCTGGCACTCAGATTTTTAGCTGTCGATGAATGGTGTCGATGAATGATGCAGTGAATTGCAATTCAAACAATTTGTTTTAAATGGCTTATAAAACTACTATAGTGCCCAAACATGGCACGTGCTCCATCTGCTGCTGCTGATATTATATTTGATAAAGGGATTGCTTTTCCATGAAACAATCTTTCAAAACATTGAATATTGATTTTCATTTAGTGTCTGTTGTCAAAGTTCTCAAAAAGAGCAGTTCTTCATGGATTTCTTGGTCCATAAAGAAACGAACATATGCCAATAATAGTGCTTCATAACCAGGTAAAGTTGACTCATACAGTTGAATAGAGAAATGGTTTGTTTTCAGTTAAATACACAAGAGGCTTTCAACATCATGACTCATTTCATCAATGCATCTTTGAACTGTGTTGTTGCTCTAAGGAATTCTTTTGAGTATATCATATGAAGGCTTGTGTAGAACAGTTTTTAAAACCTCTTCAATGGCTGGTAAAATCTTTAGTTAGAGACATATAGAGAGGAATCAGGATAAAGAAAAATGTTGCTTTTGTAGTGGTACTGTGTAAGCATCAATGGTGCAATTTCAAAGGGTGCAGACTGAGATGACTGTGTCCCTGTTTCAATCCTGGCTGTGCCACACACCAATGAATCTTTTATATAAAGATTTAAGTACATAATACTGATTGCTAAAACAGTGAAGGGAACCCTATTAGGGAAAACATGTGTACAGTAGTACCTTGGCTAAAGAGCATAATCCATTCCGAAAGCTTACTTGAAACCAAAACGCTTGCATATCAAAGCAAATTTTCCCATAGGAAATAATGGAAACTCAGATGATTTGTTCCACAACCCAAAAATATTTGATTACAATACTGAAATATAATACAATGTACTATGCACAATCAGGGGATAAGAGGTCAGGTCCTCTTATGGATTGAGAACTGGTTGAGATCCAGGAAACAAAGAGTAGGTATCAATGGGCAATTTTCACAGTGAAGAGAGGTGAAAAACGGGTGTGTCCCAGGGATCTGTCCTGGGACAAGTGCTTTTCAGTCTGTTCATAAATGACCTGGAAACAGGGATAAGCAGTGAGGTGGCCAAGTTTGAGGATGGCATGAAACTTTTCTGTGTGGTAAAAACCAGAGAAGATTGTAAAGAGCTGCAGAAGGATCTCTCCAAACTGGGGGAACGCGCTATGAAATGGCAAATGCATTTAATGTAGGAAAATGTAAAGTAAAACTTTATCTATCAACTCATGGACTCTGAGCTATCTGTGACAGAACAGGAAAGAGATCTTGGTGTGTTGGTGGACAGCTCCATGAAGGTGTCTACTCAGTGTGTGGCAGCGGTGAAGAAGGCCTGTTCCATGCTAGGCATTATTAAAAAGGGGATTGAAAATAATACAGCCAATATTATGATTCCATTGTACAAAACAATAGTAATGCTGCACCTGGAGTATTGTGTACATTTCTGGTCACTGTGACATAGTGGAACTGGATAAGGTGCAGAAGAGAACAAGTAAAATGATGACTGGGCTGGAAGACCCAGCCCTTATGAGGAAAGGCTAAAACATTTTGGGCTCTTTAGTCTTGAAAAAAGGCACCTGAGGGGGGATATGATTGAGACATACAAAATAATTCAGGGCATGAGTCAAGTGGATAGAGGGGCTCTTGTCTCCCTCGCACAAAATACCAGAACTAGGGGACATCCACTCAAAGTGAGGGTTGGGAGAGTGAGAACAGACAAAAGAAAATATTTTCCCCAGTATGTTGGTACTCTGTATAACTTCCTGCCACAGGATGTGGTGATGGCATCTGGCCTGGATGCCTTCAAAAGGGGATTGGACAAATTCCTGGAGGAAAAGTCCATCACAGGTTACAAATGATTGAGATAATCTCCAGGCTTGGAATCAGGATACTTCAAGGGCCAGATGCAGGGGAGTGGTATCAGGAGACAGATATCTAGTCTCGTGAGCTCCCAGACGCATTTGGTGAGGCTACTGTGAGATACAGGAAGCTGGACTAGATGGACCTTTTTACTGTACTGTATTTTGTATTTTAGGAACATAAGAAGAGCCATGCTGGATCAGGCCAAAGTACAAAATACAGTATAGTACAAAGAACAATAACCTGCATTTGAAAACTTTTGTGGCAGGTGCAGAGGAGGGGGGAAGCCTCCGTGGAGGGGGTGTGTTTTAAAAATGGGGCGATGGGAGGAATCCCAACTAGAGCAGAGGAGGGGAGAAAAGCCTCCATGGAGGGTCTGTTTTTTTAAAAAATGGAGCACTGGGGGATTCCAGCTAGAACATAGGAGGGGGGAAGCCTCTGTGGTGGAGGCTGTTTTAAAAACTGAGCAATGGGAGGAATCCCAGCTAGATCAGAGGAGTGGGGAAGCCTCTGTGGAGGGGGTTGTTGTAAAAATGGGGCAGTCGGGGTGTCCTGGTTGCAGTGGTGGTAGCAGGGATGGTGTGGAGAGGCCCCACGGGGTGGCCTCTTTGGAGACGTATTGATGGGGTTGACGCAGGCGCGCTCCTTGAGAGTGGCCACACCCAGAGAGGCGCGGAAAACGCGTACGCGGAACCGCGCCTTCTCTGTGGTTGGGCCCTCGCTTTGGAACCATCTCCCTCCTGAGCTGCGCCTGCTGGAGTCCCTGCCTGCCTTTAAGAGGGCTTTGAAGACCTTCCTCTTCAAGGAAGCATATGGCGTCCCTATTAGTTAGTGCTCTTTTTTTTTTCTCTCTCTCTCTTTGCCTCACTGTCTGCCGCCATCTTGTCCTTTGCTGCCCTTGCTTGGTGGCCTGGTTACTTTCAGCTTTTTAGCCTTTTTAGCCTTTAGCTTTTTGCGCTGTTAGCCGCCCAGAGTTCCCGTTGGGAAGATGGAGCGGGATATAAGTATTTAAATAAATAAATAATAATAAACTTTTTATACCTTTACTGAGCCTGCTGCCCTTCCTTCAACTCTGCTGGTGCTGTTGCCCGAAACAGAAACTGAAACAATCACCCAATTCTAGCAGGAGGGTGCCGTTTGTGAATCCTCACTAAATGTGCCTGGAATGATGGTGGGGCTAAGAGAAGGCCTTCCTTGAAGGATCTCAAGGATCAGAGTAAGACCTAGTCCTTCAGATAACCTGCACCAAAACAATATAGGCTTTATAGGTCATTGGTTTGAAACAGCTGCCCAGACCATCGACCGGCTCGCCCCTAAGCGTCTTCTCCGGTGCCGAGCCCGGTCCTCGCTGTGGTTTACGACCGAGCTCCGAGCGATGAAGCAGGAGAGGAGAAGACTAGAGCGCAGCTGGAGAAGAACCCGGACGGTTATTAGTAAGGCTGCCGTTGTATCCCAGACTAGACGCTATTCCAACGCGATCAGGGAGGCCCTAAGATCTTTTGTCTCCCTGAGAATTGGTGAGGCCTCGAACCGCCAAGCGGAGCTCTTCCGTGTGGTTCGCGACCTCACCAATCCTAGTCTGGCTGGGCCTCCTCCTACTGAGTTCAGTAGTGAGAATTTCATTTTTTGTTCTAAAATAGAGGCCATCCGGGCCGGCTTCGACTCCGGTTGCAGTAGTACTGCCCGGCATCCCCAGGTGCTGGGCCGCCTTCGTCGCCTCGGCTGGATGTGCTTGGGCCTGTTTCTGCTGTCGAGACCTCTAAGGCTATGGCTCACTGTCGACCGGCGTCCACTCCTTTCGATCCCTGCCCAGCTTGGCTTATAAAATCTGCCAGCGGGACTATGGCCGAATGGGCTTGGGCTAGCGAGGGGTTTTCCCTCTCGTCTGAAGGAGACGGTGGTGAAGCCCATTCTTAAAAAACCTGGCCTCCCTTTGGACGATTTAACCAACTATCGTCCTATTGCCAACGTCCCATTTATGGGCAAGGTGATCGAGAGGGTGGCGGCGGTTCGGTTGCAGTCATACCTGGAGGATCGGCAGTGCCTCGATCCATGCCAGTCCGGGTTCAGGCCTCGTCGGGGGACCGAAACAGCTTTGGTCGCGCTGCAAGATGACCTAATCCGGGCGGCCGACAGGGGTTGCTCTACCCTGTTGGTTCTCCTGGATTTGTCAGCGGCCTTTGATACCGTCGACCACGGTATCCTGTTGGATCGGCTCTCCGAGGTTGGTATCGGAGGCACTGCTCGCAGTTGGCTCCGATCCTTCCTGGAGGACCGTCCACAGTACGTTCTGCATGGGGGGGGGAGTTGTCGGCTCCTTGAATACTCCCTTGTGGGGTTCCACAGGGGTCGTCGCTGTCCCCTATGCTCTTCAACATCTACGTAAGGCCGCTGGCTGGGGTCATTAGGAGATTTGGAGTCTGCTGTCACCAGTACGCTGATGACACGCAGCTCTATCTCTCCTTTTCCACCTCTGCAGTGGAAGCTGTGAGGATCCTTGATGAGTGCCTGGACGCCGTACTGACCTGGACCGGGGCGAACAGGCTTAAGCTCAACCCCGAGAAGACGGAGGTTATGTTCTTTGGGAGTTCGCCATCTGGGTACGGTGGCCCTCTTCCGCAGCTGGGGGGGGGTCTCCCTCCAGCCTGTGGAGAGGGTGCGGAATCTGGGCGTGGTCCTGGACCCGGCGCTGACCATGGAGGCTCAGGTGGCGTCGGTGACCAGGGCCGCTTATTTCCATCTTCGCCAGATCGCCCAGATCCGCCCGTACCTGGATGTTGACTCTCTGAGAACAGTGGTCCAAGCACTGGTGATCTCGAGGCTGGACTACTGTAACGCACTCTACATGGGGTTGCCCTTGACTCTTCTCCGGCGTCTGCAGCGGGTACAGAATGCGGCAGCCAGGCTGGTGGCTGGTGTGCGTCGTTATGACCACATCACCCCAGTCCTGGCTCACCTGCATTGGTTGCCCGTTGCAGCCCGGATTAGATTCAAGGTCTTGGTTTTAGTTTATAAAACCCTCCATGGCTTGGGACCGGACTACCTGTCAGAGCGTATCGTCCAGCGATCCATCTCGGCCCGCCCAGTTCGGCAGGTGCGAGCGCACTCGCTTCGGGTTGCCACCCCTCGTGAGGCCCGGAAGACGGTTACCCGGAACCGGGCCTTCTCTGTGGCAGCCCCATCTATATGGAATGCCATCCCCTGTGAAGTGCGCTCTGCAGAGTCCCTGCAGGCCTTTCGAAAATCCTTAAAGACCTTTTTATTTCGAGAGGCCTTTGGCGAATATTAATTTAATTTAATTTAATTTAATTTAATTTAATTTTTATTTTTTCCGCCATCGCTATTATTATTATTACTGTTATTATTATGCCTATTGGTGCCTCCAATTTTATCTGTTAGGACTCACGTCTTTGACGTGTCGGGACGCGCTTGGAGGCTTTAGGACTTTAGGATTTTAGGATATTAGGATTAGGGAGGATTACATTGTTTTGTTTTAACTTGTTATTTTTGTGATTTGTCCTTTGCTGTATTATGATTTGTTGTTAGCCGCTTAGAGTCCTTGTTGGAGATAAGCGGGATATAAATATAATAATAAATAATAAATAAATAAATAAGCACAACTTTTAAATGGGCCTGGAAACAGACTGGCAGCCACTGAAGCTCTTGGAAGAAGGAAGTGATAAAGTATCTGAGACTAGCTTCAGTCATCAGTCTAGCTGCAGCATTTAGAGCTAGTTGGGGAGTCTGAACTGTTTTCTGGCCCACATAAAGCATATTGCAGTGATCCAAACAGGATGAAATTAAGGTACCGTATTTTTCACTCCAGAAGACGCATTGGACCATAAGACACACCTTGGTTTTAGGGGTATGCATGTATGGGAAAATATTCACACATACACACTACAATCCCCAGTTTACTCTCTGCCATGCTGCTCTTGGGGGACCCAGAGTGGCATGGCTGGAGAGTAAAATGCGAAGGCAAGCTGCCCCCCTGCCCAGGTCTCCATGCTGAGACATTTCAACACAAATACCCGGGTGAAGGGGGCAGCAGCATTTTATTCCCCAGCCATGTTGCTCTTGGGAGGCCTGGATGGGAAGCCTCTGGCCCTTGTAGAGGCCTCCAGACCAGGTGGAGGTCCCAGCCGCAGCTGCAACCCCAGTGGAGGGTCCCCAACCTAGCTGTTAAAAAGAACTCCCTTGCACAATTGATTTTTTTATTGAATAGAAGAGGGAGAGTAAACGCCCTACTGGGGACCACAGAGATGAGAAATGGGCTATAGAGTAACCAACCACCATGATGGCCATACAGCTGCTCTTCAAAACGGGCTGAATGTGAATCCAGGGGGCGGAGCTCTCCCATTCAGCCGATTTTGAAGACCAGCTTTATTGTCATCATGGTGGGTGGTATAGTCTCTAGTTTCCACAATACCAGTTCCCCTCTATTCAGCACTGATTAGGCCTAATCTTGAGTATGGAGTCCAACTGGACACCATACTTCAAGAAGGATGCTGACAAATTGGAACAGGTTCAGAGGAGTGCAACAAGGATGATTAGGGGGCTGGAAACCAAGTTCTATGAGGAAAGGCTGAAAGAACTGGCCATGTTTAGCCATGAGAAAAGAATACTGAGGGGAGATGTAATAGCACTTTTCGAATGCTTGAAAGGGAGTCATACAGAGGAGGGGTAGGATCTGCTATTAATTCCCATGATACACAACAATGAGCTCAAATAACAGGAAGCCAGATTTCAGTTGAATATCAAGAAAGAAACTCCTATTAGAGTGGTAGAGCAATGGAACCAATTACCTTGAGAAGTGGGGTGTAGGGATGGGTACCTTATGAAAAACGGCACACTATTTTGTTATTTTGCCAGCTTACAAAACCTTACGAAACAAAACAGCAAACAGCATGTCATCAAGAAATGAAATGAAACACAATTTTTCGTTTGGAAAATGAAACTATTGATCCTAGCCTCTTGATCCAGCAGTCTTGAGAACAGGTTTATTTTTAAAAACCCATTGATTTGTTTTCCTTTCTTCTTGTGCCTCAGCTATTGAGATAACTTATCACCGATCTTGATCTGCCTGAAGCTAGCCAGTGCAGGAGCTGACAGCTGAGCTGTTCCCTTCAATGGCTGTGTCTGCAAGTTGATTTTAACTGATTGTTTTCCTTTCCTTTTTAAGTAGGACTGTGGAGGTTAATTTTTAAAAATATTTTCTTTCCTTCCCTCAACCTGCTGATCTATTGAGTTTAATCTCCCCAATCTCTCCATGCAACAGGTAGCTATTAGGTATCTAGCTTGTTTTCAGAGGGTTCTTTGCTTGAAATCAAATTGATTGGAAGAATTGGCAGTAGGCTCCCTGTTAAATAAAAAAGGAAAGCTCCCCATTATCTATAGTCTTACAAAGCTTCATTACGTTTCATGATGAACATTCTTTTAAAAATCCATTATTAATGAAACAAAATGAAATGGAGACTGAAACAAAATAAAATGAAACACTGAATTTCCATTCCGTGCCCATCTCTAGTTGTCCAGTTCTGGCAAATACTATTTTATTTGTGTTCCTTCATCAAGCAGGGAAATGGACTTTGTGGCCTTATAGACCCCTTCCAACTTCATTCTTCAAATTTGTAGATGATACCAAATTGGGAAGGGTGGCTAATTCCCTAGAGCAGGCATGTCCAAAGTCAGGCCTGGGGGACAAATGCAGCACGTTTTCAAATTTTGAGCAGCCCGCGGCCTCTTTTCCCCACCGTCTCAGTCACACATCCCCCATACTGGATGGAAACGTCAGCTTTCAGATTTAGGGTTTGCCTATCCTCCCTGTCTCCATCCATCCCCCCAGCCAGCCACCCAGCCTACCCACCCCCAGCTCCCTTGCTGCAGCATCCTCCCTGTCTCCTTGCATGTCCTAGAGGCTTGCCCAAATCCGGCCCGAGGGCCAAATGCAACTGCATGGCCGGCCCCCACACATTTTCACCTCAACAAATTTGGCCCTCCTTGCAAAAAGTTTGGACACCCCTGCCCTAGAGGATAGGATAAAAATCCAAAATAACCTTGACAGATTAGAGTGCTGGGCCAAAGCAAATGGAATGAGTTTCAACAGAGAGAAACGTAAGATTCTGCATATGGGCAAAAAATGAATTGCATAGATATAGGAATAGGATGGGAGACACCTGGCTGGAGAATAGTACCTGTGAAAGGGATATGGGGGTCTTGGTGGACCACATATTGAACATGAGTCAGCAGTGTGACACAGTGGCCAAGAATGTCAATGCAATTCTTGGTTGCATCAACAGAAGCATAGTTTCTAGAGCAAAGGCGGTGATAGTCCTCTCTATTCTGCTCTGGTTGGAATCTAGCTGGAGTACTGTGTACAGTTCTGCATTCCTCAATTTAAAAAGGATGTTGACAACCTTGAGCAGGTCCAGAGGAGGGTGACCAGGATAGTTAAAGGAAGAAATGTTTAGTCATACAAAAAGAAGGTTGAGAGGGGATATGATAGCTATGTTTAAATATTTGAAAGGATGTCATATTGAAGTTAGCTTGTTTTCCATGGCTTTAGAGACTAGGACTCAGAGCAATGGTTTTAAACTACATGAAAAGAGATTCCATTTGAACATTAGGAAGAACTTCCTGATGGCTTATAGCTCTTCAGCAGTGGAATATGCTGCTAAAGAGGGTGGTGGCATCTCCTTCTTTGGAGGTTTTTAAGCAGAGGCTAGTTGGCCATCTGTCAGGGATACTTTGGTGGAGGTTCCTACATGGAAGGGGGTTGGATTGGATGGCCCTTGAGGTCTTTTCCAACTCTATGATTCTATGGTACTACAGTATTAGTATGTTTTTTTCCAAATAGTTTTAGCAAAATACTAAATGCTATAAAATAAATTGTATATAATCATGTCATTAGAAACTTTGGCACTTTGTCTGATTTATGCTCCAAATGTAGCCATTGAACACCATCTGCACTTAATATGTGATGCATATAAATACTGTACTAAATACAGTAACTACATGAGGACAGTGTCATTAACAGTAATTAGCATAATTAAAGCTACCTGGCTGATATTCATAATTAACTACTTATAAATAACACACTTAATTTACAGTTTTCCAAATTTCATTATGCTATCTATTACCTGGTTGTGTCATCACGTGCAAGTGAGCTTTTCCAGCTTTTTTAAAAATAAGATATAATGGGGAAAATATTGAGATTTGACTGAAAGCACTTGATGTCAGAGCAGGGATTTTTACCCATAGTTCACAGTCAAGTAAAATGCATTTGATAAAGATAAAATAAAGAATTAGTATTTTTGGATGACATCTTTTAAAAAGCAGAAATCAACAAGGCTCATTTTTGCCTTAAAAGGTATAGGAAAAAAATAACATTGTATTCTTCAGTTGAGAAAGCTGAGGGAAACGTACCCAGTCTGTGAAGTCTATTGTGACAACAATGTCATTTCTTTTCTTGGTGGTAAGTAAAAGCAATCAAAAGATTTTATTAACATAGCTGTCTGCAAGAAGGGTACAATGCCATGGTTATTTACCGTACATGTGGGAGATGTTACTTGCGTATTATATTGATGTCATGAGGAAAATGAACCTTTGCAACTGACTTACCCTTGCCTGATTTTAAAAGAATTTTCTAACTGATAGAGGTGGAAGCAATTTTTTTTAATATTCTTCTGCAAACCCCTCTAACAGCTTGGCCATCAGCGATTATTTTGGTCAGTATGTTCTGAAAACTAGATCAAAAAAAGAGTAACTTTCCCCATCTCTCTTGATGATGCTTGAGTACAGTGGCCTTCACTGTAGCCATCTTGATATGCCAAATTTCTCCTTACACATTCATATTATAATTTCTCTCTTGAACAAGGTAGGTGTTCCTAACTCCAGACTCTGAACATTAGGAGCTCTACCTAATAATAAGCATTTTTATTAAAACTGTAATAAATTATTTCATAGTGGCACAAGTGAGAAATAACTTGACAGCACCTAAGAACAACAATGCCTTTCTTGATATACAGACTGAATGCTAGCTGCAGTAATTTCATGTGAATCAAAATACAGTGAATATGAAAAAAAAACCCTTTTCTTAAATGCTGGCTTACAAGCTTTCTAATTCTGGCATTGAATTTAATGTTCATTTTTCAAACTGATGTTAAAAAAACAACATTCCGTTATTCAGAAAAGAGCCTGTGAAAAATGAAGAACTTTCTGAAAGGGAGACCTCAGTTTTAAAGTACCTGGCTGAATGTTTTACAGTGAAAAATCATTTGAGCACTGCGTTCAACTGGCTATTTTCCTCTTCGTAGTGTTAGTAAGTATTGGCCAACTAGGTCAGACATTATTAAATTTCAACTGGCCCTTTGGGAAAAGTAATGGCCTTGTGCTACTATGAATTTTAAATGTTGCCATTTCTGTGTATTGCACTATCATCTGTTCTCACACATCACTAAATTGTATGGAAGTTGTTAGACTAACTTGAGTGTCAAGGTCACAGGAATGATGACTATTCCAAAGTAGCCCTTTCCCCCAGAGTTCTGTCATAAAACTGTCCTTGTACTGCATGAGACAAGCATCAGCTTGTTGCACTTTTTTTTAGTTCTATTGAGTCTAACATAGGAGGATGTGTTAAGAATTTTGTTTTGTAAAATGAACCTCATTCTTTTTACTTATGTCAGGAACAGAAATTATAAGTGTAGTTGAAGAGATCAACTATCATGTCTGCAGGAATCATATTGACTGTCGTAGAAGGCTGACATAACTACTGTGGCCATTTCGTATGGTTGCTCAATGGAGTGCATGGTGCAGTTGAGTTGTCCCTCTGTACCTCAGCAATTAGCCACAATTAGCAAGTTGTACAAGATTTATACAAATACTGTAAGGATTTTGGCTAATGATTCCACAGTCTTTTATACTTTTATAGAAGATTCTCACAGTCAAGAGAACTAAATATAAAAACTTGGCTTCAGTGCCGGTCAAAGAGTAAAAAACATAACAAAAGGGACAAGACTCTGTTTTTAATACACACAAATATTTCTAGATGATGGAAATGTAGACTTCTCTCAGGATCCAGTGTGAGCCAACCAGATAAAGATGCTCAAGCCCAGGAGACTGATGGATCCAATTGATTTCGTATTGTCTCCAGAGGTTGTGAGTTCCAGAGTTCCCCAGCAGAGTTATTTCAAGTAGACAGGGTCTTAATACAAGCCAAACCAAAGGAACAAGATGCTGACCACTTTGTAAGCTGCTGTGAGGAATTTGCACTACACTTTGCAGTGCAAATTCCTCACAGCAGATGAAGTTGTTAAAATCTGCTCTGACTTCGATGCTGTAGCTGATGCAGGTCCTGTGGATGTAATTTTGGCCCCTGTTTGTCCTGTTAAAATGGATGCATTTCAATTGGTGCAGTCTGAGGGTGTGGACATGGCTGAGTGGGTAAATGGAGTGGTAAATGCCTCCTTGCATCAACGTGGGATCCCAGTATGTTCAAAGTAGACTGTAATAAGAAAGAGCATTATTGAAAAGACTGTCCTTGAATTCCAGTTTACTGGTCACCTATTGGCCAGCCTCAAATATTCAATATCTGGGCAAGCAACTAGAAGCCCTTCTACATCCACTGCATTGGCTGTCAGCCTGTTTCCTGTTTCTTTAAAGTGTGGATTAATTTAAAAGTGTGGATTAATGTTTTTCCTTTTTGGGCAAAGCACACTTGTTTCTAAAAGATTTGAGTCCAGGAAAATCTAAAAAAATTAACTCTGGATCATATCTTCTCTTGAATAGGAATCACAGATGTCTTTACTTTATTATGAAATAAGTAAACAGAAATATGAAAAATTATAAAATACTTTATTCCTTCAAAATCACCAGCTTTTCCAGAATCTCTCACATCCCTCAGTGGTTAAAAAACACTGATCTAAAGGATCATATCTCTCCACAGATGTCTATCTAAAATCTATCTATCTATCTATCTATCTATCTATCTATCTATCTATCTATCTATCTATCTATCTATCTATCTATCTATCTATCTATTGAATTTGTATACCGTGACATGTAGCCTGAAGGCTACTCTGGGAGGTTGCCATGACAGGCACATTTGTTGGTGACAAAAGAAATGACCTTCTCTGTGCCTGCTCCTACATTGTGAAATGCTTGACCTCCCCCTTTTATGCACCATTCAACAGCTGAAGACTCATCTCTTCATATAGGCTTTTAATAATCATAACTGAGTCCGCAAATGCTATTTTTAGTTGAGTAAGTTTGTTTTTAAAGTTTTACATATTTTTGTTTGTTTGATTGATTGATTAGTCCATTTGTATACTGCTCATCTACTGCCCACTGTGAGCAGTAGTTTTTCAATATATAAAATATAATCTATTTGATTTATTTTGATTTAAATTATAGTTTAAATTATAATTGTTTGTTTTTAGATTATAAAATATAATTTATTGTGTTTTAAAAATTTTAACAGTCTAATCTGCCTTGAGTCCCCCATTGGCACAAACGTAGCTTAAAAATGAGTCAAAGAAACATAATTTGGTTACAGAATGTACACATATCTAACGCCAGTGAAGATAGCATACATACAATACTATTATAGATTGCATTTGTTTAACCAGAAGTGTTGAGTTCTCAAAAGTAGTCCTGTGTTGGGTGCATTGCAGTAATTCAAATCCAAATTCACAAAAGCACCTGTCACTATAGCCAGGTTCTTCTAAGAATAGGCACAATCAGTACAGCAGTTTTATTTGTGCAAATACACTCCTGGCTGCTGAGTACACCTGGGCATCCAAGCTCAGAGATAATAACTGGATTCCTTTCAGTGGGATTTTTTAAGATTAGGGCTTGATTCTACCTAGTGGCCATGATAAGTGATGTCCTTGTGGGATGGAACAGTGGGAACCTATTCTTGGTGTTGTCTCAAAATTATGACAAAGTTACAGGTGTATGGAGTTGCTCAAGTCGCAGAGTGGTAGGTAGACAAACTTGCACATTCTACTTTTGAGAAATATTGCCTCTTCATGTCCAGTTCTGTCAAGAGGCTGGCAAAGATAGAAATTAAAGAGGCAATTAGAATAATAGACTGTATCCTAGTATTCTTCTAGCATGATTCTGTTTATCAGGTGTTGCTTCTCTGTAGGCTGTTGGTCTGCAGTTCCATTAATACAGGCATGTCCAAACTTCGGCCCTCCAGATGTTTTGGACCACACCTCCCACAGTCATTTGTCATTGGCAATATAAACTCGGTTATGTCCCTGTAATTCAGGGACCATTGAGTCTCTGGTGCATATGATCCTATATTGTCCTCTATATAAGGACATCCGCGCTTCCCACCTAGAGCCACAGCTTGCTAGATTCCCTGGTCACCAGGACGAGGTCATTTTGCATAATCTTTTGTCAGGCTTAGACAAAACCCACACTAGGCAGATTGCCACATTTATTAATTTGTTAATCCAGCGACGCAGGCCACAGTTACTCAACGGGCCTTTTGTTCCACACCTCCAAATATAGTCTGTTCATTCTGGATGGTCTGCAGTCAATTTTGGCTGGACAAATAATGATACATGGAAACACCCTCTTGCTCTCGTCCTGTTACAATGTTCCTATATTTCCTCCACCCTTCCCTGTTTTTAATTGATACTGGTTTGGGTATGTACACTTTCTCAATTGTGCATTTTATTCTCTATTGTTCATTGTCTATTTTATTTATTTATTTATTTATTTATTTATTTATTTATTTATTTATTTATTTATTTATTTATTTATGCCAATAAAGGTGTCTGTCTGAATATAAACTTAGAATTCTGGGAGTTGTGGTCCAAAACATCAGGAGGGCCAAAGTTTGGACATGCCTGCATTAATAGAAACTGCAGTACCATTAATAGAAACTGCAGTCCATTGATATTAGGCCACACTCCACAACTGAATATTTACCATAGTATCTTATTTTCCTAACTTGTGTAATTTTTTTTTCATATGGAGCAAACTTTGATCATTCAAAATAGCCTTCCACAGATGTTGGAATCCAAGTTTATTTTCTATTTTTAGGAAACCGTTAGCGTAAATACCCTTTCCAAGTCCACATAGCCTTCAGCTGGCTTGGGGACTCTTGCAAAAAAGGACTACAGAGGCACATAGTCAGCTCTTGGTTGTCTCTGCCACAGCACTGAAAGGGCTCTCTGCAAGGCAAGTGATAGTTTAGTACAGTAGAAAAATAGGAAATTTTAAGTGGCAATAGGAGGGCAGAGGGAGCAGCTTGGGTCTTTGCATTAGCTGAAATGACATTATAAAAATCATCTTTCTTGTCACCAATTGAATTTACTCTGTAATTAGCATCAAGAACTATATGGGTTGCTATGTTGTGTTTTTCTTGGTATAGAGTCATCTAAGATCCACTCTAATGTGGGAAGTTCCTTCTTTATCTTAGCACTGCTAAGTTGGTTGCTTAGAGCTTGCTGTCCTGAACAACTGTTTCTTTTGCAGCTACTGGACAGGACGAAAGTTTGCAGTTGCTACAGTTCAGCTTGCCTTCCTCATTGTAGTGCTCTCCTGACATGTTGGGGTCAGAACCCCCATTATTTATAGAGTTGTATAAATATCCATCAGCTAATGGCTATATTTCATTCATATAAAATATGCCAAAGAAACAAAGCCAACTTTAGTCTTCAAGGTGCCACAAAAGACCTATCCTTGTGAAAAACACTGCAAATGTTATTAGGATAAAAAGAAGAGGGGTCAGTTTTTTTCTTTTCTTAGCTGTTTAAATATTTAAACAGAGTACGAGGAAGTAAAAAATGAATACAGATGAGCTACAAAGCTGGAATGCATACTGTTACATAGGCAGGAATAGGAGAAAATGGGAATAGAATTAGGTGTAGAGGCTTGGGGAAAAAATCAGATGGGGGTATTGTCAGATACAGTGGTACCTTGGATAACGACTGCCCCGGATAACAAATTTTTTGGATAACAACACATTATTTTCAAACCCCCCAGTCCACAGCCCCACCCTCCCTCCACATTTACTCTTACTGGTTCCTGGTGGCAGTGGCAGAGGTGTGGGCCGGGTAAGATGGCGGAGGAGGCAGTGGCAGTGGAGGCGGCAAAGGTGGGGGTTGGGGGACATGGGGGAGGAGGAGGGGAGGCAACATGCAGAGGTGGGGGCCAGGGGTGGGGGGAAGAGGCACCACACGCGCCCGGCTCTCCTGCTGCTTGAACGCTCAGCGGCGACGGCAAAGGAAAAAAGGCGAGGGCCAGGGGTAGGGGTAGGGAAAGGAAGCACCACACGCACCCGGCTTTCCCGCTGCCCAAACGCCAGGCGGCAGCAGTGGCAAAATAAGAAAGGCGAGGCCCGGGGTGGGGGGAGGAAGCGCCAGAGGCACCCGGCTCTCCTGCTGCCTGAACGCCCAGCGGTGGCGGCAACGGAAGAGAGGCGAGGGCTGGGGGTGAGGAAGCGCCAGAGGCGCGAGGCTTCACCTGGGTTTGCCAGCTGCTGTCCAGGTGTCCAGCAGCAGTGGCGGCGGCGATGGAGGAGAGGTGGGGGCCAGGGGTGGGGGGGAGGAAGTGCCGGTGGCAGGGGTGGACGAGGAGGGGGAGGAGTGCACTTTGAAAATGCACTTTGTAAAGAGGTCTCAGGGGGAAAAGGCTTTTGGGGGGCTTTTTCAAAACCTCCAGAACGGATTAAAATGGTTTCCCATTCATTTCAATGGGAAACCATGTTTCGGATAACGATTCTTTTGGATAGCGATTTGCCTCGGAGAACGAATTAAAGTCATTATCCGAGGTACCACTGTATCTTTTTTAGAGTGTGTGCCCTGCCCGTGATGCTGCATGCCCAGGAGGATGGTTAGTGGCAGATCAGAATGGAGGGATGCTGGAGGAATGGAGAGAAATCTCGCAGTATCTGTGGAATGGATACATATTTTAGATTATGAAGCCCCAAATGGCTCAAATCTGGGGTTTTACTACCAATGGAAGAAGGATGTTGTTCTTGAATGCTATGCAGTTTTCCATAGTGGGCAGATAAAGCATTAGACTAAAACTTATATGTTCTCTCTGGTCGACATTCTTGGAAACTTGAACTCAACATGAAGTCATGCCATATATTTTGTGGGGTTTTTGGGGGGGAGGGGTGTTGTAGGACAATTGACTTTGTACAGTTTCTGAGTATTTTTTCCCAACTGGCTGTCTCAGAGACTGGGTTTCCCTTTATGAAATGGTTTAGGTATTAAGATCATCAGGAGAAACCTTTCTCTCAGTCGCATCACCTCCACAGGAGCTTCTTATGGAGATACAGGTTGTTGCTTCCAGTCTTTGGAATTCTTCCCACAGGAAGGCAGACTGACCCTATTTTTGCTGCCCTAAAATTAGCCAACAACCTTTCCCTTCAGGCAAGTTTTCCTCAGTGACTGGCTCCATGATATGCATTAATGCTCTATGTTTATAGTACCTGTTGTGTTTACCAACTTTCAGAGTAATATTTGTCTGATACCTTTAAACATTTCTACATTTTTATTTTATTTTTAGTACAGTAGGACCCCGGTATCTGCTGGGAATTGATTCCAGGCCTTCCCATGGATAATGAAAACCATGGATAAGAGAGAACGTGACCCCCCCCAAAAAAACCCCTGCTGTTTTGCGACAGTAGCTTGCTTTATGTCTGCTGTTTGTGACAGTTGCTTGCTTTATGGCTGCTGTTTTATAACAGCAGCTTGCTTTGCGGCTCCTGAATTTTTTCCCCTCTGCCAACCATAGATAACTGAATCAGTGGTTAAGGAATCAGTGGATACAGGGATCCTACTGTATTGTCTTTAATGATTTAAGCTGCCTCTTTATACTCACTTTTATTAGCTTGAAATGTTGTATTTTAATAATTAATGCATACCTCTTGTTTTTATTTTCATTTTTTTGTTTATTTTTATACTTATTAACTGCCCAATTTTCCCATGGGAAATCAGGGCGGTGTATAACACGTTACAAAAAGAAAACAACTGTCCAAACCTAAAAACCCCAGACGTACCCCAACAAAATACAAATAATAAAGAAAATAATAGTAATAAAATAAAAATAATACCATAAAGGTACAAAAATTGTAAAGATAAAATAAACATAGCACATAGTCAAAATCTGGCAAGAGAAGACTGGTGCTAGCAGTAGTACAGACAAACAATTTCAGTGATGTAGGCCATCTTGGATACTTTAAAGAGAAAGATAGGATAATAATAATATAGATAATATTAGAATAATAAAATCAAGAAACCACATTATTCATTATGCTTTCTGTATGGCAGGGTCAACCTATTGAAACTATTATGTATTTGAGTTGTGTCTAGAAATAAAATATTCCAGAGGTTATTAATCGGCTTTTGAGATGAGATTGGCTACCTAAATCCACAGAGAACAATCAGAAACAGTAACAGTGAAATATTGATTACCCTATTTGAGGAAGGAAAGAATCTTGTCCCATTTCTAAATGTCGACTATATTGGAAAGAATTTATTTTTTTACTCTTGGGAGAAAAATGTTTTCCAGGTTGCTTCATCGCCAGGTGTTTGACACTGAGTGGAGCTTTAAATGAATGAGGCTTATGGCAGCGTTTGGAAATGACTGACTCCAGGGAATCTCAGCTTCCTGCTGTGAAAGTTTCTGTTTTCAAAGCACATCAGTTTTAGTAGGAATGTTATAGTGGTCCCATATGCTCCTTCTGACACAGAGCTAAGCTCCTTCCCTGAATTTGAGACAGCTACTGAAGAGGTTCCCTTGCTGCTAACAAAATGAATTTCAATATGTTGCCAATGAACAATCAGTGTGTTTCCAACAGCTAATGGAATTTAGCTCTGTCAACTGTTAATGGAAATCTGCTTGGTTTCCGTTGGGGCTTCAGAGCAAGCTACCCCTATCTCACTTGGTGGATTCAGAAGCTAGAAGGAATCACTCCTGTGCAACATGCCAGCTTCCCGTGATACATCCCCCCCTCTCATAAACTCTTTTTCCTCACTCTCTCCTTGACCTAGCGGTAGGAAGCCTTTGTCTGAAGTGTTCATCTGGAACAACTTTTCCACACTTGTTTTCATGTTCTGTTAGATTACAGGGCAGCAGGCCTACCTTTGAAGCTCCTTCCTCTTTTGTTTCTTTGCAGTGCACTCCAGTAATTAACTTTGTCCTTCTTTTATTTGTTCCAGTCAATCGCAGTCCACTCTGCTGAGCATCTTCTCCCAGGAGTACCAGGTTAGAAGTTTTCTTCTTTGTGAGGGTTGACAGGTGCCTAATTGAATGATGAATGTCCCTTTATTTCTTTGTAATTGAACTGCCAGCTTTCTGATTGGTTTGGAGGATGTTCCCCTTTCCACATCAAGCGCCGCCTGAGTCTCAGTGGATGGCTGCCAAGCCTACCCATCCATCTGTCTAATAACATCTAGCCTTTGCTTATTTGGTGGACCTGTAATAAATTATGCTAAACCATTATTATTCTGACAATAATAATTTCCCTGTGTTGCGTGGTTCCATGTGCTAAATGTTTGCTGACTTGCACTGTCAGTGCCGCTTTCCACGGCTGACAGAGATGATGATAAATGACCATTGCCGGAGTGGCAGAAGGCAAGAGAGGCAGAAAATGGAGTCATTTATCATGAGATGACAGGTGTCAGTCAAGTGGCAAGTCTCAATGGAATTACTTTTTGTAGTTTTCAAATAAGTTGTTTTTAAGCAATGTTCTTCCTGGTTAAAAATGCCAATTGAATTGTAAAACCAGAGTGCAGAGGACTTGGATAGAATTGATTTGAAGGGAAATTAATATAAAGGTTGAAAGAGAGAACAAGTTTTCTCTGCCCTCTGTAACCCTCAGCAAACTTATTTAGATTCAGTTACTATGACCTTACTGCCTTTTACGTATATGCTGTATTGCAGTGGACTCAGAACATGCTCCACTCAATGCATTAACAATATATATATATATTTCCAAGGATGTGTCTGTGATCTGGAGGTTTTCTTGGATATTTGTGCTATAATTTGGATTTCTGATTATCATGCTTTGTTGTGTTTTTCCAGAAAGTAATTAAAAGAACACATGCCAAGCATCATACTCCAGAGACAACTGAAGCTTACTATCAAAGGTATGAGTTACGCAGTCCATTGGAGGAAGCAGGGGCTTGCTAAGCTGTAATTCAGTTTATGCTATACAACGTACTATCACATAAAATATTTTTTAAAAACTGAAACACAATGTCATTAAAAATTAGAAACAATAACGTAACTCACCTGTCTGAAGACTTACATATTTCATTCTAGAGTTTTCCAAGATTAGTATTTAGCCAAAATCTGGATGCAAATGCTTTTTACCCACAGTACACAGCACTGCTAATGCACAGTGAACTCCCATAGACTTCAGTGGTACACCTAAGGCTGTGTGGACATTAGGCCTTGATCTGCAGCAGTGGTCTTTGTTTCATATACCAAGTATGGTCTTAGAAGGTTTCCATACTAGCCTTAGTGGTCTGAATGGTCCTTGGATATGAACCATGGTGAATGTACATGTATTATAAAAAATATCAGTTAATTTAACTGTTATAAAGGGAAATTATATCCAAATATTTGAATATTTAAAGGAGGCATGAAGCTTTAGCATGTCGTTTCATAAACATATTTTGTGATTATGTGGTCCTAGAGTTAATTACGTGTAATTGTTATAGGTTATCTGTAGCTCTATTGACAAAGACAACCGAACAACATAATTGGAATATATTGATTTCTGGTAGAGATATGTGCTTCAGATTTTACAGTACAGACTGATATGTGAACGGTCTGTGTGGAAAGTGAGGCTGTATTGTGATTATAGATGTCTGATATCTGTAACCTAAATAAAAGGATTGGAGCAAGTTGACTATATGGTATGTTTATGTATCTGATGTGTGATAGGTATATATTGATACAAGACCTGCAGCAATTCCATGTTCTTTTCTTTTCCATTTGTTGCAACATATTAAAGTTGCCAGAGCATTAGCACTCTGTATTTTTTATTCCATCTAGATATAGTTGTTGATAGAGTAGGAGCAATGTTACATAGAGGAACAGAATAGACAGAGTTAATAAACAGGGTTGTGTTGTTCTACACTTGCATGACATGCAAAAGTGGATTGCTCAGTGGTTTAGGCATCTGGTTGCAGAGCCAAAAGTTGGAAGTAGTATTTTTTGTCTCCTTGGCAGGGACTGGACTCGAAGATCCATAGGCCCTTTACAGCTCTGCAGTTCTAAGATGATGATGATGATGATGATGATGATTGCAAAGTGCTTCTCTGCCAAAACAAACTATATATTATTATTAGGGATGGGCATTTCATTTCAGAACCAGTAAGTTACGAAACAAACCATGCGAGCCCAGGTGCTCAAAACTGTCTGATATACGCGGAGCCAATTGCTTTACCTTTCTCTGGGCTCGAGTGGGGTTAAACTGCAAGGAAGAAGCATGCTGCAACGTCATATTTCCTCCTTTGTGGTGCTGGCCAATCAGACAAGGAGGCGGGATGATTCATGCATGTCCCTGCACAGTTTCTGATCAGCCAGCACTCACAGAGCAGAGCAAAGCAAAGCAAAGCAAACTGTTCTGCTTATATACTGCCCCATACCACTTCAAGTAGTCTCTGGGTGGTTTACAGTTTCATTACAGTATGCAGGCTACACATTCCACGCAGCAAGCTGGGTACTCATTTTACTGACCTTAGAAGAATGGAAGGCTGAGTCAACCATGAGCCTGCTACTTGGGATTGAACCCCAGGTCGTGAGCACAGTTTTACCTGCAGTATAGGCATTTAACCACTGCACCACGGGGCCCACTTTGCAGCGTGCTTCCTGATTGCAACTCAGCTCCATGCTGGTAGAGAAAAAGGTAAAGCAATTTGCTCCGCGTGTATCAGATGTTTCCGAGCACCACTTGGGCTCGCGTTTATGTCCATCCTAATTATTATGTATTATACATGAATTTGTGGTGAACCGCCCAGGGTTCCTCTGGAAAGCCGGGCAGTCTATAAATATAAATAAATAAATATAACACAGTTACATACTTTTTTAATATTTAAAAATATTTGTGCACTGCCGTCTACAAATAACGCTGATACTACTTAATCCCACTACTACGGTTCAGAAATTTGAAATGCTTGCTTTTCACTTCTGTTTTTTGAGAGGCGTTAATAAAAGCAACCAAGTTGCTTTAGTAACTGTGAACTCTCTCTACTATACACTACTTGGTTAGGGACATTAAATTACTACTGTGGATGTTAATGCTAATCCACAGTTGGAATTTGGGTAATAGATATCCAAATCCTCAATTTTGATTAGGCTTCTATGTTTGTGATTTAGTGTGGCATATTGTACAGTCAGCAGACAGTCAATACAAGTATAGCTGGCCAGATCACTTCATGAGATCAGGCACCTGGCTGTGAAACTGGAAGTTGGGAATTCGATTTCCTGCTGTTCCTTGTAGGAAAAGAGACAGCCTTGGTAGCAATGGGCAAACTGCAAAGTTCTGGGCATCCAGAAGAAGGTAATGGTAGAACACTTCTGTACATCTGTGCTCGGAAAACCATGGAAATGGTCCCCATAATCAACTTGATGGCACTAGATGTGTCTGCATGTGCATGTGTGCATGTATATTATACTCTCACACATAACTAGCTTGAGGAGTGTACCAACCCCACCAATACACTGTTCTGTATTATTTACCAAACACGTGTTAGCATGTTGTGCTTGTATGTGTACTCCCCTGGAACTCTTAACCATAATTTGCTGCCTTAATGGTGAATAATCTATAATTGTTATTTTAATTGTGGAAGCAAACTCTCATGTATTCTGTGGTGGTATATATCACAAGATATCAGAAATAGCTATTCGACACCTTGCCTCTCTCCACCGCTCCCCAAGAAGGAAGGAAACTTGAAGGGAAATATTTGTTTAGTGTAGACATCTTGCTGAAGCACAATCATTTAATCATGATTTAATGTAAACTTGTGTCAGTCCTGTAGTGCTTAATCCGTAAGGCCTAAATAATGTATGGTTAAACATAATTACATCTGCTGCACTATTGGCCAGTGTTTTACTCAACTAGAGAGTAGTAGATCATTGATTCAACTTCTGGATGGTACAACCAAACTTAAGTAAATTACATTAGTTAGTGTATCCTCCGTAGCTGGGACTAGCAGTAGGATATTGATAATTGTTTGATGATGTTTATGGATTGCTGTTATTTCAGTGGTGTTGGTAGTTCCTTTAATGTGCTTAATTTTTAAGTTAAATGTCACTAAAGAAACATGGTTTCCTGCACCATTCTTAGTACCTTTAATATGTAATTATCTCTGTGTTTATCTAGGAATAATGTTCTCTGATGATAGGAGAATTTACTTTCAGAAATTGCAGAATTGCACTATTATTATCTATCTTGTATTAAGTATACCATGGATACTCACTGGATACTCACTCTTTATTTCAGTCACTGACCAGATAAAATACAAAATACATTCCACATAAAACCAAAATAAAAGTGTATAAAACAATAAAAGCATGCACACAAGACAAGCATAATACAATGGCATACTCTTTGTATAAAAGGCAGAACAGGTAAAATCTTGGAAGCCCAGTAGGCCCAATAACAGGGTAATCAACTCAATAGGACTAGAATTGTCTCCAGCCAGGGACCATGGCCGTGCTCTAGACCACCTCCAACCCACATCATGAGAAGAGGTAAGGATAAATACACAATGGATATTGCCAATCATCTGACCTCGCCACCTGAAGTGGGCAGGGATGAGCGATGCCTCATTGCTGCGGTACAGAATTTGGCCACCACCTCAGTCACATCTGGCTTTTTATCTCCTAGCAGGTGTTGGACACAAAACTCCCTTGGCCTCCCTGAGTTTGCTGCAAGATAGACTGAAGAAGAGTCCTCCGGATATCCCGATAAAGGGAACACTCCAAGAGGACATGATCAATAGTTTCAATAGTCTCCTCGTCACAAGGGCAAACACGTTTATCCACTGGAAGACCCTGGTATCTGCCTTCCAACAATCTGGAGGGCAGAACATTAAATCGAGCTAAGGTGAAGGCTCTCCTGAACTTGGGAATGGTTATATTAGATAGGTAGTTGGCCATTCTAAAGGAACTATTCCTAACTGTGCTGAGTTTATTGTGGGCTGCTAGATGTTCTTGTAGTTCTACATCCCATATTCTCCTTTTAATTGCAGCCTTGGCATTGCCAAAACCCATGGCCAAAATGGCCTCTAAGGAAAAACCCAGCTGCAGTAGGTTAACAGTTAGATTCCTTTTCCAAGTTGATTGGAATGTATCCACTAATACTAGGGGTGACAAGCCAGATGGGGCAAAAATAAGTTTCAGCCAATAGCTGAACATGTGGATCAGGGCACGTGCTTTAATGGAGATTAATCCAGCCTCCAGTCAGAGTGTCGTATTGGGGACACACAGAGGTGTTACAAGAATTCTTCTCAAAAACTTTGTCTGCACCGTCTCCAAAGGCTTCACGTTTGAGTATGCAAACAGTTGGGCTCCGTAAAGCATTTGGGCTAGAATTTTAGCTTTAAAAACTTGAATCGCTGATAGCACGTATTGACCACCCTTGGTATAAAAGAACCTCAATAGTGCAGAGCTGCATGTTTGTGCATTAGATGCTACATGGTTCACGTGGGAGGACCATAGGCCAGATGAATGAAATAGCATACCTAGATATTTATAGCAGGACACTTGCTCTATACTATTTCCATTTATTGTCCATCTATGTTTTTTACGTCTCCTGCTAATGACCATGATCTTAGTCTTATCATAATTAATGGTCAGCTGTTGTTTTGTACAGTATGAGGCTAAGGCTTTCAAGATTCTCCGTAATCCCACACACGAGATTGACATCAAGACTGCATCATCTGCATAAAGCAGGATTGAAAGGGGGCGTGAGCCTAGTGTAGGGGGATGAAAGTCTGCACTCGATAAATTGCTCACAATATCATTAATGTAAAAATTAAATAATGTTGGAGCTAAAATGCAGCCTTGCTTGACCCCATTGAATGATGGAATTACGTTAGATAGTGCCCCTGCCTTATTGCAAATAACCCTAAGACTGGTATTTTCATGCAGTCGCTTCATTAGCAGAAGAAGTCTTTTGTCAATATTTGTGGTCTCGAATTTGGCCCACAATTTTTCTCTGGGTATCAGATCGAAAGCTGATTTAAAATCTATGAATGCCACATACAAGGAACCTCCTTTTGGAGTAGAATATTTGTTTGCTAGATGGTGTAGAACGAGTGCCTGATCTATAGTGGCCCTACCAAATCTGAACCCAGCTTGTTCTTCAGCAAGAATATTTTCATCATTTAACCAATCCTGAAGCTTCCCCAACAGGTGCCTTGCATATAGCTTGCTAATAATGCTTAGTAGACTTATTGGGCGGTAGTTTCTTGGGTCTAGTTTACATCCTTTCTTGAAAATTGGCATTATAATAGCAAGCCCCCAGTCCTCTGGTATAACCGCTGTTCAATCCAAGTAAATAATGAGGCCAAAACTGGGGTCCACCACTCCAAATTATCCTGCAATAAATCAGCTGTTATATAATCAGCACCTGGGGCTTTGCCTGGTTTCAGCTGGTGAATCAGCGAGATGATTTCCTGCATGGAAACAGGGGCCACTCTGCCAAACCTAAAGGCAATTCTTGAACTCTGGTTGCAGAGTCAGAATGCTGTGAGTAGATTCCCCTAAAATGTGCTTCCCAGACCTTTGCAGGGATACATATCTCATTGACAACCGGGTAGGTGGTCAACCCCCTTGTCACAATTTTCCAGAAGCATGAGGGATCCTTAGATCTAGTTGCAGCTATTAATTGTTGCCATAATTCCTTCTGGGCTTCAGCCTTCTTCCTCTTAATCAGGGATTTGTATTCCCTTTTCAGTGTGAACCATTCAGGTGGAATTCTTTCCAGGGCCTGTTGTTTGTAAAATCTATATTTATTCAATAACTCATGCTTCATCTCTCTACATTCCCTATCGAACCAGGGTTTGGAATAAGTGCTATTTCGAGTCTTTATCCTATTGTAATTGGTCTCATGCTTTAAATGATACTGTAAAGAGTTTAATAGTTCTCGGTAGGTCTCTAGCACAGTTGTAACTGAATCAGCTGTGCTAATTAGATGACTCATCTGGATGTAAGGCTTGGTATTTAGTAATTTACTCATAGTGTCTCCCTGCCTGCCTGACCATTTAATGCGAGAGGCTCTGATTTCAGTTCCTGGGAGAATTGTGAGATCTTCTCCAGCAGAGATAACGGATTCTCCCAGATTAACCTCCAGCACCAGTGGTAAATGATCACTATCTATACGGTCATCAACCTTAAAGTTTGATATTGCTCCTACCAGGTCCTGGGAGATTAGAGCATAATCTATTATTGAAGCACCATTGGATGATATAAAAGTAAATTCTCCCGGCCTATCTCCCTTCACACTTCCATTTAAGAGAGCCAAATCAAGGTTATTAATCATTTGCATAAGACATAACCCAGCATAATTGCAACCCTTATCCTTAGACAATCTGTAGGGCAGAGGATTACAAGTGTTGGTTTCGGGTGGTAACCTGTTATAACGTGAAAATAAGATTTCATCATTACAACCTATTCTTGCATTGCAATCACCCATCAGGATGAGCGAAGCTGAAGGATGAAGCACAATCAGGTTGACAATATAATCTTCTAATGCAGCCCAAGCCCGTTTAGTGCACTCATGGGATTGCTGAGGTGGAAAATAAATGTCGATTAACAATAAAACACAGAGATTAAATTTCAATATTACAGCAATAGCAATGTTGGGAATGGGATCAATAGTAACTACACAAGCCTGTAGTTTGTTAGACGTCATCACACACAATCCCCCCTTACAGCGACCCCCTTTCCCACTTGGAATTGCCTTAAGAACATGTGACATAAAACCATCCAATACCAAATCTTGCTGGGACCAAGTCTCTTGAAACAGTAAAATATCAAACTTCTCCACATACTCTCTAAAAGAATTATCTACCAATTTGGATCCCCATCCTGCAATATTCCAGGAGATAATTTTAATTGAATTCCCTTGGGAGCCGGTGGATTGTGGGGTCACCATGTTCCTTCCCCTTACATCCTTAGTAACTAGAGGTTCACAATCCACTCCATGGCTACTATAAGATTGAACAGTATTTTTGTCCCCATGTCAATTGTGAATTACACCTTCTAGTAACCCACTCTGGGTCTGTCCATGCCAGTAAATCTGTGAGTGCCCATTTAATACAGGAGTATTTCTCTCATTTGTCCAGAGATTAGTGTCAGCTTTCTTGTGGATTGCTTTCCTCCCATTTGCTCTCCATCTCCCAAGCCTCATGTATGCTTTCCTGTTTCCAATTATGACTGGAATTGGATAAATCCTATTGCCAAGTTGTCGGTTGCTTGCTTCCATTCCAATTCTCCCATTCAGTTTTGGTTGAAAATGTCTCTTCACTTGATGGAGCTCTGCCATGCAAATATCAGATCCATCTGAATTGGAGGTAATCTGCTTCTGTGGATGGGTCATATCTGGGGGCAATTTTGCAGCTTTACAGGTCTCAGGTTCAGGTTCAGGTTCCCTCTTTGTTGGCCTTTTTGCCTCCATGCCCGGCTGTAAAGTACTCCTGGTAGCATCTCTGGTTTTCCTGGTATTATGGGGTCTATCCTCCTCCAATAATTTGAAAAGTGGTCTAAAGTTCATACCTTTCCTTGCCTTGCTCTGAGGGTGGCTAGCCACCTTCCTTTTACCAGTCTTGCCCTTACATGGGTTATATAATGAATATACTAATCATACTGACATTGGGACGAAATATGTCACTGAGAAAATGGAAGTAAGTAATAGAAGCATGGCGTTCTGATTTATTTGTTTAGATGACTATCTTAAGTGGTGTATATAAAAATAAGCACAATTCTGACTCAGATTCATAATTAAGAGTCCTGCTTCATTTGTTCTTCTTTTATCAGTGAAGTACTCTAACCCTGTCACCCAAGAGCAACTGTGTTGTAAGCAAGAGAAGACAAAGTTGTCTTTTTCTTTTTCATTCATTATGTAAATTCCAGTTGGAAGGTGCTAAGGTCACATACTGACCTGTGCTACAAGTACTTAGTAGTCAGGGTTGGCATGAATGTCATGCTTGAGTTGTGAATAACAGGTCAGTAAGTTCAAAGTAAAATGCATAACATACTGAATATTTTTTTGCCTATTGCATCTAATAGCAACAATTTCCAAAGACCATTTGCCTATTTGTGTGTGTGTGTGTGTGTGTGTGTGTGTGTGTGTGTGTGTGTGATTTACTTGCCTATTTTAATCTATTGTATTCCGCCTGCAGTACATAAAGCAGTCTAAGCACTTTCGATCTGGCCTGATTTTGAAAGCTAAGCAGGGTCAGCCCTGGTTAGTACTTTGGATGGGGCAACCACCAGGGAATAACAGACGCTGTAGGTGCCTGGACTAGGAACTGGCAAACCACTCCAGTATTCCTGCCAAGAAAACTCCATGGACATGGGGTCACAAAGAGTTGGGTCACAACTGTAATCACACACACACACACACACACACACACAGAGAGAGAGAGAGAGAGAGAGAGAGAGAGAGAGAGAGAGAGAGAGCACATCTGGTGGCTCAGCACAACTCAGTTTACTCCTATATTATAATAACAACTGCATGCCATCAAGTCAAGAGGGACATACTTTGACCCTTATCACTGTTTTCTAGGTAAAGAGTACTCAGAAGTGGATTACCATATTCCCTTTTTCTGGGGCTGTTCAGCTTGCCCATGACTACACAGGCTGGCTCCCAGGAGGCACAATGGGCAGCATTTTGCATACAAAACCATTCCAATCCACTCAGTTGCTGCAGATCTTGCAGGTTTCACTTCTCCCCTGTTGTCATATGAGACGGGTTATGTTTAAATTTGTGCAGTCTGGAAATGCAGACAGGGTCTTTGGAGAAACAATAGCTGCCATTTGTGTGATGAACCTTTCCTGCCCTATAAACTCAACTAAGTGGAAATTGGCTGACTACATAAGGGGAGTGGTGAATGCTTTCTTGCAGCAAGGCTGAGTGCCGATATGCCTAAAGGAGGCAGTAGTAGGACTATTATTTAAATAGAATTCTTGTATTGGACAATTATTGCCTAGTTTTCAATATTCCATTTTTAAAGCCAAGGCACTGGAGCAAGTTGTGGCTCTTGAGCTCCAGAGTTCCTGAACAAAAAGTGGATTATCTAGGTTCATTTCAGCCGGCTTTGGGTCTGGTTATGAGAAAATACAGCTTTTGTCACCTTTGTGAGCAACTAGTGCCAGAAACTGGACGAGGGAGTGTGCCTTCTTGGTTCTTCACATTCAAAGCTGTAAGGCACAAGAATCCATTTAAGAACCCCACTTAGACAGTCAGTATTTAAGGGAAACCTTGCATTAAGAGAAATGTCTTTGCCTAGTTACAAAGATGAGGCCAACTTGGCCTCCTGTGGTAGGGAGTTCTAAAGTCTAGGGACTACAATACATAGTTTTTATGCTGATTTCAGCCCTCTATAATGGAGCTTAGAAGGTGGTTCTGGGAAATACTTTTTTTTCCAGTCCTGTCAATTGGCTTCTTAGTATCCACCAGGGTCCAGTTCTGCCCCCTGTGACATTTGATATCTGCAGAAGGAGATTGCCCAGAGTTTTAGGCTTTGATGCCATGAGTTTTCTAATGGAAGCTGTCCAGATCCTAGAATAGGGCCTGTTGTTTCTATTGGATGAGGTTAGACAAAGGGAAATTTAATCCAGGCAAGAAAGAAGTGGTAATGATCAGTCAGAAACTAGATCAGAGGATGGGAAATAGGGCTACATTTCCCTAAAAAGTAAGGTCTGCAGCTTGATGTGCTCCTCAGTTGATCCACTCTGAGTGCACAAGTTTCAGAGGTGCTGAGGAGTACATTTGCACATTTAAAGCTAATGTGCCTGCTAAGCCCATTTCTTGAGATTTCTGATCAGGCTATGGCAGCTAACTGAGCCCATCAGGATTGAACGCAGGTAATGAGCAATCTTCTCTGCAGTACTGCAGTTTACCCATCCTGCCACAAGGATCTCACTAGCAGCGTATACACTGATCAGCCGCAACGTTAAAACCACTGAAAGGTGAACCGAATGGTATTGGTTATATTGTTACAGTGGCACTTGTTAAAGTGTGGGATACATTATGCAGCAAGTGAACAGTGAGTTATTAAATATCATGTGCTGGAATCAGTACATACGGGTAAGCAAAAAGATCCCAGTGACTTTGACTAGGGCCAAATAGTGATGGGTCAATGGCATATCCCAAACAGCAAGTCTTGTTGGTTGTTCCTGGTATGCAGTAGTTAGTACCTACAAAAGTGGTACAAGGAAGGGCATCCGGTGAGCTGATATTGGGACCCCGGGTGCTAAGGGTCATTGATGCATGTGGGGAGCAAAGCCTAGCCTGATCACACAGTAGAGCTACTGAAAAACGTAGCATGAAAGAAAGGTCTCAGAACACATCGTGCATTGATTGCCCTTTGCTGAGTATCGGCCTGTGTAGCTCCAAATCAATTAGTGCCCATGGTGACCCATCTCCACCAAAAGCACCTACAATGGGGCTGTGAGCATCAGAACTGGACCATGAAGCAATGGAAGAAAGTTGCCTGGTCTGATAAAATGTATTTTATTTTTGATCAGATGCATTTCTGTAGATGTGTGTGTGCGCTGTTAAGCTGGGGAAGAAATGGCAACAGTATGGGAAGAAGGCAGGCCACTGGAGTCAATATTAGTCAGAACATCTGTGTTCTGACTCACTACTAGAGATGGGCACGACTTAGCAGTATTCCCGTTTCCGTTTCCGTTACTCTACGGAAACGGAAACGGGAATTACTCCGCCAGACTTCGAGCTTGAACCGACGAACGAACAATTTTGGTCTGATTTGTCGTGCTCGTCCCTTGCATCGCGCGATCGCGATGCCACGCGGCACAGAAAAAACGTTTTTAAAAGTGAAAAAAACCCGGTTCCCGGCCGAAAAGCAGGCGGAAAAATGCCTGCCGTGCCTCAGGGCACCTACCAGATGGGTTGTTTCTGGAGGTCCCCGGCCTCCCCCCCCATCCCCCATCCTGGGCTGCTCTGGTGGGACTCGCCGCAGGCTCGCAGGCAGCCAGCAAAAAGCCCAGTCTCGCCGGCCGCCGGCCGCCGCAGTTAAAGCACAAGCAAGCAGCACGGACGGCACAGGAAAAAACTTTTAAACTCTCCCCCCACCCATTCCCGGGCCAAAACAGCAGGCGGAAAAATGCCTGCTTGACTAAGGGCGCAGGGCACCTACCGGAGGGGTGGTTTCTGGAGGGGGGGGTCCCGCCTCCCCCCCGTCCTGGGCAGCCGGACTCGAGTCGCCATGCCATGCGGTGCGGGTGGGGGATCCAAAATGGGGCGGCGAACGCAATATTGTTTTTGAAATTGTGGTCCAAAAACACACAAGCACAACAGAAACACATGAAAATTTATAAACTGCCAGATTTTTCACAGTAGCAGTGGGTTTTTTCTTGCAACAAAATGTCTCTCCTCTCCTCCTCTGTCCTCCATTGATTTTATTTTATTTTATTTTTTTTACACCTGCGCAGTGATGGGCTGGCCGAGTGGCCAGCCATGTGAGAGTGGACGACCATGCAAATTTTTGGAGCCATCCCACCAAACGCATGGCCCCTTGGCCATGGAGACTTCTGGGATGTGCCAAAAAGCCCCCTAAAACCTGCCCTAGCCCCCTAACCCTAACCCTAACCCTTGACTCCGTACCCATACGTCACAGACTGTCTTCTTAGTGGGTCAGAGAGACACCCAGAGGTGCAACCCACTAGCCCACCGTAACCTTACCCGTCACTAGCCTAACCCTAGCCCTAACCCTGACCCACCTTAAGCCAGATGTACTTGCATTGCACTAGACGCAAGTACAATTCCCTTCTGTGTGAGACATGGTGTTGCGAGAGCCTTAGTTAGGCATCTTACCTATGGCTCTGGGTTCAGTGCCATCCACTAGTCTTCACAGTCACTGTCTGCACAACTGGTATGCAATATCCATATGGCTATTGCATACCATTTTGCAGCAGCAGCAGGTGAGGAGGGGAGACCCCCATGAAGAGGGGTCTCTTGGAGCCTGCTTCCCCTTCCTAGTGGGTGAGGATAGGAGGCACCCACGGGTGCCTCCAGGAGCCCACTTTCCCTTTATAGCGGGCCAGAGGAGGCACCCACCCCACAGAGGTGCCTCCAGGAGCCCGCTCCCCCCAAAAAAACCAGTACTAACGACAACGAAAAAATGAACCGACTAATTTTTGTGAATTTTCGCGAAAAATGGAAACGACCCGAAACGGAACCGGCCCGACTAACGACAACTTGAAAAAAAAATTTTCAAGTCGTGCCCATCTCTACTCACTACATTAAAAACCCAAATGATGGTTTTCAGTGTTGTGTCTTGTAAATGTTTTTAGTATTTTACAGTGTTTTTAAATATGGGTATCATGTGATCCTATAGATGGGCAAGGTTTGATAGGGTCCCAGCTGAGATTGGTTCTTCAGGTATCTGGTAACAGTCGATAATTACAAAGAAAGAGAATCTTATGTTCTCCACTGTTTGGAATAATTCTCAGAAGCAGGTTCTTAGGAAAGTAAGAATGGCTTTTACAAGAATCTGCACTCATTCAAATCCCAAAGTATAAAACACACACAATGAGATAGAAGTCTACCTTGGGCATTATATTATATGGCATTCTGAACATGGTTAAGCAGGAGCACCTAGGTTAATTTCCTCTGCCCATGATTTGCTTGTTTCGTCAGAGCTCAGTTTGTAGAGATGGGAGTTGCTTTTCATTTATAAGCTCTAAATGCAAGCAAGAACATCAGGAAATCCCTGTTCTTCTGACTCACAGACAGAGCCAATAGACAAGCAGGAATCCTCTTCTGCAAACCAGGAACAAAGGGATATTGGAGGGTGCAGCGGGCAGGTACCCTCTTCTGATTGTGTTTGGAACACCAATTAATCTACTAGCCAAATACTGTAGACCCAAAAGAGAACATGTTTGTTAAATACAAGTAGTTTTTTGGTTCCAGGTAGTCCTCTCTCTGGGAAAACAGAAGTTAAACCTGTTCACACACAAAAAGCTGCAAGAGTAGAGTAAACCATATAAATCTGGTCGTAAAAGTATCTAATTACTTCTAAATAAACAAAATTACAGTAATATTGCCAACCTATCAATAAAAGATATATAGTATGTAAGGCATACCTCCTTGCAACAGGGCAGGATTCCAGCATCCTTCAAGAACAAACTGAAACTAAACCCAGGCAAGACAGAGGTGCTTCAGTTCAGTCAAAAAGGAGATCAAGGAATAGGGGTGCAACCTGTACTGGATGGGATTACCCACCTGTACTGGCTGCCAATCAGCTATTGGGCACAATTCAAGGTGCTGACTTTGTCCTACAAAACACAAAACGGCCTGGGTCCAAGTTATCTCAAAAAATCAAATGTTGCAGTATGAACTGGCTCGGGTACTAAGGTCATCAGCAGAGACATTTCTGTCCGTCCCGCCACCTTTACAGGTGCGGCTCATAGGAACACATGAAAGAGACTTCTCTGTTGCTGCTCCCAGATTTTGGAACTCCCTTCCATTGGAGGCCAGGACTGCCCCATCTCTGCTGTCTTTCCAGAAACAGGCAAAGACCTTCCTATTCAGTCAAGCTTTCCTGAATAAGGGACTACCTACTATGTGACTTTATATGGATTACCATACATGGTTGCATTGGCTGATTTCATAAGAATACTAGAGTTTTCCATGTTGCTTTTCACCCCTCATAATGGATTTTTCTTTTCTTCTTTGTAGCCTCTTCTAATTCCTGTTCTTAATTTGAATGTCTTAAATGTTCTGGACTGTAAATTGTCCTTCATTATTGTAAGCCACCTTGGGTTCTTTTCCAAGGAGAAAGGTGGAATAAAAATATTCAAAAGTAAATAAATAAATAAATAAATAAATAAATAAATAAATAAATGTTTTCACACTATGAAAGAGATTTGTTCGTTACTTTCGGAAAATAATTTTATCTTCATAAATTGTGAAATATCGTAATGTCTGTTTCTGGTATTAGTGTTGATAGATATGTTGCTGTGTAGGTAGACAGTCACATTTTTGATGGATAACGTGTATCTTTCATATTGTTCTTAATGTGAGATACATGTTCGCAAAGAGTTACAAGCTGTGTAGTTGTATTGTTACAGTACTATGCATGTATGTTTTATAGCAAAAATGTGTGTGTGTGTGTGTGTGTGTGTGTGCGTGTGTGCGTGCGTGCGTGTGTGTGTGTGTGCGCGCACACACCCCTCTGGATTTCCCCTGATGCAAGGCCATTAGGGCCTGAAACATGTTTGATTATACTAATTGTTGTTTTTCTGCTTTATTTTATTTTTTTTGTTTTTCTTTTCTTAAGAGATCTAATATTAGTATTTGGTGGTTTTGTATTTAGGAGTCCCGTGGTGCAGTGGTCAAATGCCTGTACTGCAGGCAAAACTGTGCTCCCGATATGGGGTTCAATCCTAGGTGGCAGGCTCATGGTTGGCTCAGCCTTCCATCCTTCCAAGGTCGGTAAAATGAGAACCCAGATTGCTGGGGGGGGGCAATGTGTAGCCTGCATACTGTAATGAAACTGTAAACCACCCAGAGACTACTTGAAGAGGTATGGGGTGGTATACAAGCAGAACACTTTATTTATTTTTAAGCAGTGGAACAGACTTATAGAGCATTTAAGCTTTTAAGAGAAAGCCATTGAGAATTTAAAAGGGCAAGGCTCTAGTTTGAGGTGTTGCAGTCCAGCCTCTTAAAGCATCCCCAAAGCAGCAGAGCCTTCTGTCTTTGCTTCTGGGTAATGGTTTGTGAGGCAGTGAAGCACTGGTACTGTGGAAGTCTGAATTCTGGTTCATGGCTGGAATCCAAACTGAATTCTGGTCTCTTTGTGCAATGTCAGGTATTGGGTTGTACCTCTTCTTCCTTTGAGGAGGACTTCTTAAGTAGAAATGGCCTTCAGGTTGACTTTGGATTGTAGGGTCCCCAAGAGAAATCCTAACTCACATGTATGGATATCCTTTCTGCTCCAGAAGGTTTGAAATGTCCACAGTGTCGGGTGTGATGTCAATTCATGTGTGCAGTAAAGCAGATTCATCTCAACCTTTTCATTCACCAATTTACTAATGAAAACAAAGCACTGAGGGTGGTGTCAAAGAGTCAAAGTGCTTCAAAACTAATTGCCTTTTACTTCTGCTTTCTCGATCACAACATATTTGGAGCACAATCACATTTTCCAAGAGGAGTGCTCCTGTGTGCCTGTCAATGAAGTGGTTATAATATTGTGCAATATCATGCCAGCTTTTTCTCTTTATGGTATAATATAGATATTATTACCTTTATCATGAAGGAGAAGCAACGCGAGGCTTTGGTGATCAGGAGCTGATTTGTAAATGTTTAGTTTAAGTTTGAATATATTGCTGAATAATTTCCTTTCTACTTCTACTGAGAGAGAGAACTGTTAGGACATCAATGCTATTTTTCTTTTAAAAACTTCAGCAGCATTTTCTTATCTTCCAATAGGTATATGAAGGGAGTCACCACGAATGCAGCTTCTCCTATATTACTGGAACTGGCCAATGAGGTAATCATTAAGAAAAGCTCATTCAGCTAAATAGAAAGGACATATATACAGTGAGTTTTATTAAAAAAAATAATTGAATGAACTTGTGGGTCCAAGGCACTTCAAACACTCCAGATTGGTCTGGTATCTGTTAATGCTTAGAGTAATTAGAAAAAAATGCCAGTTGTTAGTTGACCAGTTAATGGCATTAGTCCTTTATCTTCAGAGGACATGTGCATAAAGTTGATTGAATCATTTCCTTTTCTAAAAATATTTTTCCTTCTTTTAAAAGAAAATCAAGATGACATGCACTTACTATAAATAATTGATTCACTTTCATCTACTTGGATATGTTAACCATTAAGGAACTTAATTTTCTGGTTAGGATTGTTTTCATGGGCATACATGTAATGTAAAAAGATATAATAAATATCAAATTAATCATTTTAACCTTCCTTTGAGCACAAAGACTAGTATGAACATTAATCTTGATATGACTGTTTCTCCTATACTCATAATGTTCAAAGCAATAACATTTACCTTTGACTTTGTATTCATATTTAGATTTGTACATGTACTTAATGGCACAAGAAAAGTGTCATTCAGTACTAACAGTAAGTTCATGGATCTAGTGCAGCTGAAAAAGGCATAAAGCTTCTTCTGTATCTTGATCAACTATTAAGCAGGTGACCACCAGTGGTACTCATTAAGAGAGTGAATGAGGGACTGGGCAGACCAGGAGAAATACTTATAGAAGCAGATCCTGTAGAGATTACTCTAGCCCCAACTCTAATGCATTTAAAGAGATAGTTTCTAGAAGGAGTTCTTTTAACATGATCACAGAAAGTGTATAATTGTAACTGATCCATGTTTTAAGTAGGGGTTGGGTTTTTTTAAATTAAGTTATTTAGATAGAGACATATCAGCTTTTAGGTTTTTAGCCTTACCTAGATCTTCATAATTTGTTAATTGTAACTGAATTGTGTACTGTTCTTCTTTGATGTGTTCAGTTGCTCTTTTTTATCACCTGCAGAATAGTAGTCACTAAACTGGGTGGTATGCAAGTATCTGATATAAATAAATAAGTAAACATTGGATTTGATTTTGAAAATGTCATGCAGTTCTTGGAAGAATGTAAGAAAGCCTAAAGGTTCAGTGTTGTATTTCACATCTAAAAAGCATAGGAAGACCAAAATTATTCTTTGTATTAGAAAGAATGTGCTTGGAGCAGGAGCATTGAGTTCTGCACTTAGATGGAAAAAGAAGTGAGATCTTTCCATAAGCTTCTATCTGATTTACATGGCTGTATAATTTGAGAATGAGCAGTTGCCTATCAGTTACTAGATAATTTAATGGTCTATAAATTGCCTATAGAACGTAATTATAGAGTTAACATACAAAAGGAAGTGCTTTGTGCTAGTGCCAAAGAGTGTTCCTTGCGATTTCTGTCAAATGATTTAACTTTATGCCATTTTCATTATTTTAAACAAAAGAAATATTGTTCAAAAAGGATAGTAAAAACAGCATGCATTGCACAGAGATTGTCATAGGCAAGCACCTCACGGGTGCAAATACGTGCTGTGTTTATTGACTTGTTTACATCTGCTTTAGTTTGCATTTTTTCCTCATGCGGTTCCCATTCACTTTTAGGTAATGTGCATGATATCTAATATTTAAAGTGCAGGTACATTCATATACAGTGCTCTTACATCTTTGGAATTCATGGTGGTAGCTGTGTATGTTTAATTTCAAGTTTAGAGACAGATAAAATTACAGTTAAAGCAACAATGTTTTAAAAAAATCTTTATTTATTGTTAGTAACATAGAAGCAGGTATATGAAAGGTAATGTTTTTGTGTGTGACTGCTCCTGATGCATTAGGGAAATGTGGCAGTAACAAGCGTGAGATTACTGCTTCTATACAATCAAGATGCCATTTTTATATGATAGTTAATATTTAAATGGCATACCCCTGCATCTGCTGACAATTGGTGTAATGGTAATACTTTATGAGTCAATATATATTTAATCAGTGGAAACTGTAAAAATTGATGAGAAATATATAACAGAGTTGCATTACAGTGTGTAACATCTCTCTTAAATAAGAGCAGGGCATTATTATTGAATTTTTGCAAAGAGTCTCTGAAGTTATTTTTAAATGCCAGAAGTGTTCACTTTTTATATACAGAAGCTGATTTTTTTAAAAAAAAAAACCCTCCATACTCTAAGAAACTCAAATGTTGCTCAGAATAATAAAATTAGTCCCTCTGTTCACACCAGGCAAATATTTTCTAGTGGGATTTGAAGCACTATGAATTTTACTTACATGCTAAATTCTGACATGAAGCATGATGGCCCTATTTCAGAGAAAGATGGGTACATGATTAATATGAAAATTAGGGAGATGCAAGTACCTGAACTAATAAGGTAGTCCTTATTCAGGCTGGACTACCTTCAGTAATTTCACCATTTTTCATGTGTCAGCTCTGATGTGGGTTACTGGAAATAAGGAGTTCTGTAGAAAGCATTTCTTTCTACTTAGGGAATTTAAGGGCATCCAAGTGCATATATATTTGGGAAAATATGGATGCAAAGGAGGGAACCTTTCTTTGTATCTGGTTTCTAAATCAAAATGAAATGGAATATTGAATGTAAATGAAAAAAATTTCATGAAATACATTGTGATTCTGCAAGTGAGGTTTGCTCATCTATTATAAAGTAAAAGGTGTATTTAGTAGACCATTATAATTACACACCCTTAGAATAGTATCTATTGTAGAAAGAATCCCTGATTTTTAAGTATACTTGACAAATTCTCCTCTCTAAAGTAAACTGGATTAATTTTACCCCCAAATTTTGCAGATTCTTGTGTCGCCGCATATACTGCTGGATTTTGAATGGGTGTTAACAATATATTTCAGTAACACATTGCTAAAAATAATAATATTGCCATGTCTTTTAACTGATGGCTCCAAGTGGACAATATGGATTTCAACAAATGTATTTTGGATTCAAGTTTTAGTATTAAGATTTAAACAGCCTTGTTAGAACATTCGCAAGTGGATAACACAATAGACATTTCCAATTACTTCAACAGGGAACAATGGTGATTTCCGTAAATCCCATCTGTTCAGTGAACCTGAACTGTATTTATGCCATATCAGAATTGATATGTCTATACCTTCTAGATTAATATGTAAAATAATAAGTTGAGTATATTTTTATTTAAGAAAAGAGAAAAAAATCATATATTTCTAAACTACTTCTCAAAAATATCTATTTTGTAGGGCAGTTAGGGCAAACCTTTTAGAGTCCGAGTGCCCAAACTGCAATTCAAAACCCACTAATTTTTCACAAAGTACCAATACAGCAATTTAACCTGAATACAGGTGGCTGTGAAGGGGCAACGTGGAGGGCCCACAGAAAGGGCTCTGAGTGCCACCATCGGCACCCAGGCCATAGGTTCGCCAACACTGGTTTAGGGATAATAGTCACCTCAGATGAGTATTTCATCATTTTCTGTTTAACATTTTTGCTTTAATAGGATGAGATTTTATTTAACAAAAAGTGAGTTTCTGACTTTTTACTAGGTTTTTACTGATTGGTCACTTTTAGTTTTACACATTGTCCATTGATTTGTCTAATTAAGTTGAGAACTTCGAGTCTGATGCAGGTGTCTTGCTCTGACACTGCACACGTTCCCCATATATTATATACTAGTAATGATATTCATCATGTGCTAAAAATTTATGGCTGAAAAAACAGGAAGAGAATATTAACATGCTCCTGTGATCAGTTTAGATTTCCAGAAGTAGAACAATTTTGGGA
>JAPFRF010000001.1:153544751-153564751 GCA_029282475.1 Phrynocephalus forsythii | reverse complement strand
AACACATATACCAGCAATTATAGAAATTATAGATAGAAGAAATGAGACTAAGTATAAAGAACAGAGGAAAGGAATTGTAAGTGAAATATATAAAATATTAATTCAGGAGGATAATAAAAAAACTAATAAGTTAACAGAGATTTGGCAAGAAGATATTAATAAAGAGATAAAAAAGGAAGAATGGGGGGAAATGTGGAATAAAAGAATAGTGAAGAATATGTCAGTGAGAGTTAAAGAAAACTGTTATAAAGTATATTGGAGATGGTATATAACACCTGTGAAGCTAAATATAATAAATAAAGAAATATCTCCAATATGTTGGAAATGTAAAAAAGATAAAGGGACATATTTACATATGTGGTGGACATGTGAGAAAAGGAAATTTGAATGGAATTTGGTTTTTAATGAAATGCAAGAAATATCAGGGAAAAAGATTCCAATGTCCCCTCAGCTGGTATTGTTAAATATAGTTGCAGATACACAACTGAAGAAAGAGGAGGGGGAATTGGTAATTATAATGGTTACGGCCGCAAGACTGATTTTTGCCAAATGTTGGAAATCTAATAATCAATTAGTAATGGAAGAATGGTATAAAGAGTTATGGAATATAGCTATTAATGATAAATTGACTTGTGAAATTAAAATTAGGAAAGGGCTGACCAAGTCTAATGACTTTAACGGAATATGGGATAGTAGTTATTAATTTAAATATAATTTGCAAGTATCAATGGGCAGTTGCTCAACTGGGTGGTCATTTTTTCAGTGGGATGACATAACCGCTTGTGTGATGTCTTAAACTGTACTGAAAATACTATTTTAAGTTCCTTAAAGCCTTCCTGCAAGTAAGTATATGCAGGATAGCAGCTTTCAGTTCCTTTCCAGAGAATAGACATAGTATATAAAACATTTCTAAAACAACTGTTTTTAATCAGTTTTAGTACACAGTTCTAGGCATTTAATTGCATACACCACACCAGTATTTGCCAGGAACAGTGCTTCAGAGTTTTGGAGTAAAATCATATATCACGTACTAGATTCCTGTAAAATCCCCCAGAGCCCTGAACAAGGTTTGCGGAATTTTACAACAGCTAGAGCTGATAATTCCATGGAGGCCCCAGTCTTGCTGTGGAATTGTATGATCAGCATGATTACTCCTGAGTGCTCTCTCCAATGCTGTGTGGCCTGAACCGGTCCCTTCATTTCTTGAGAGCTTTCAGTGACATAACAGGTTGATTGACAGCTAGAGCATCAATTTTATGATACTTGATATAAGCTGGACACACATTAAAGTTCATCGTTGTGCCTGTTTTGTGGTGTGAATGCTGTGTTCATCATTTTCCCAAGGGCTTTTATAGATATTACAGGGATGCTTAGTACTGACACAAGCAAATGGGATGATTCAACCCACAGAGGTAGCACCTCAGTTGAAATAGGTCTACGTGAGCTGTTCAGTCCATCGCCCTGTGCACAGCGCAGGGGCAGTAATCAACGTTCCCACAATTCAACATACCATATGTGTCTTCAATAGGCACCCCTTGTGGTTCATTTGCCTTGAATGCAGAGTGGTACCACCCTTTCTCCAAGATCCTTTATTCTGCAGAAATCCTTTCTCCTGCTGAAATTTTATAACTACTGCCAGTGAGCAAATTCACCATCCCTTAAGTAAACTGTGCTGTGATGGCTCAACTTCAGGTATTATTAGAGTAAACAAATTATATGGTTGAAGTCTATTACAGCCTAGAAGATTTTACTGTGAAGTGGGAATCAGGGCATTTGGAATCAGGCACCAAGTATGCTGGTGCTGGTCAACTCTTCAGCCTTATACAGGCAATATAGCTGAAAGCATGTGGATGGCTAAACAGTTGATGTGGGGTGGGTGGGTGTCCATACTGTAACGTTTATGAACATTGCTCAGATCTTCACCAGCACAGATACAGTAATACCTTGGTTTATGAGCATAATTTGTTATGGAAACATGTTTGAAAACCAAAGCACTTGCATATCATAGCAAATTTCACCATAAGAACTAATGGAAATGCAGATTATTTCTTTTCAGGTGCCATACACCAGGCCTGCCCAACAGGTAGACCGCCGGCCATCGATAAAAAAAGTGAGGGGACAAGTTCTCCACCCCTCCCTCCCCCATCCCAAGGACCACCACTGCTCCAGCAAAGTTCTGGGTCTGCCAGCCCACTCTCTCAGCCAAGCTGGGCAGTTCAAGGGCCATGGCACATTGAAATCTGTTCCCTCCAGAACAGATTAATTGGTTTTCAATGCATTCCTATGGGAAACTGCTGCTCTGCTTACAAAAGTTCATGCATATGAGCATGTGCTCAGAACAGATAAAATTTGTAAGTAGAGTTTTTATTGTAGTAGCCCTCAACAGCCCTGCCATAGACCATATACGGTACACACAAAATGCCAAAACCCACAAAAGAAATTGGCTAGAAATCCACGTCCACACCATGGTTTAGGTACCTGGCTGCAGATCTGCTCTGTTTGGGATTAACAACTGGATCTTGCTCTGTGTTTTTAATGTGACAATAATAAAGTGCAATTTGTAGCCCTATACACAATTGACTAGATGCCCCATGACTATAAATGGTTTGAAAAATAAGAAATAATGTTGAAAATAAATTAAATATAGGTATCGTGAGTTTTTCAGGCTGTTTGGCCATGTTCTGGAAGTTTTTCTTCCTGATGTTTCGCCAGACTCTTTGGCTGGCATTTTCAGAGGCCAAGGAGCTCAGGGAACTAGGAGCACAGAACACAGAAAGAACTCCTCGTTCCCTGAGCTCCTTGCCCTCTGAAGATGTCAGTCACAGAGTCTGGTGAAATGTCAGTAAGATAAACTTACTGCCCGAAAAACTCACAACAACTATCAAATCCCGGCCATAGAAATATAAAGAAAACCAAAACTCTAACCTGCTTTTGAAATGTAAATGGCTGGTGCAAGGAAGACCTCAGTTACTTTCTTCTCCCTCAGCCTTTGAGGCTTACCTGAGATGGAATGTTCCAGACAATCTCCCACAATCCAGCAGAGAGAGAGAGGGGGAGGGAGAGAGAGAATTGTCTCGCTTGTGATCACGTGACCTGCTCCATTTCTTGTATTAAATGACACTGCTTGCTAATTGAGGCAAAATTGTTCAGAAATGTTTGCTCATCTTGTAAAACACTCATAAACCAAGGTATTGCTATATTGGAGGAGGAGGTTGTAAGTGCATCTGTATGCCATATCAGGTGCCTGAACATGGAAGCTCATATTTTCCTAGGGCAAAAATAAGATTGGTTTCCAGGTTCTAACTGGAAGGACAGGTGGAGGCAGGAGTTACGGCCATTGTTAATTCTCCACCATCCATTTGCCTCCTTGCCTATTTTAAAGCATTATGCCTGAACAAAGCTTATGTTTCCATTGTGTGTGAATCCTAAAAGTTGTGTGTGACCTCAAATTTTGTTTGAAAGTATTCGTAGCCTAGTAGAGCACCAGTAAATTGAAAGAAAATCCTGATGAAATATTGTTACTGTGGATAAAAGTGTCCTTGGTCTGGGAACTAAGAAAACTACAGGTAATGTGTAATGCAGCCATTAGATTTTTAACTGGTATGCCTTATCCTGAAGATATATGTGTGCTGCTGAATTATTTAGACCAGCTGGCTGTGTGCTAGAAATTACCTTTGAAGTGTGAGCATTAGCACACAAAACTACACAGTACATAGCTTGGAAAACATCTCTCTTTATACCAACCTTCCTGACCACCTAAAGGATGCTGTGCCAGAGTCTTTGGAGGATTCTTCCTCACTGTTCTGAAAGTGAAAGTATGATTGCCACTTAACAGGCCAAAACAACTCAATGGGACAAAACAAGGGCCTAAAAGGAAGATTTTCTTGCTACCCTCTTTGCAAAAGAAAAGGTCCTTAAATGATTTCTATTTTTTTAAAGTCAACTTTGATTCAAAATTTTCTTCAATTTCCTTCTTCTGTAGTCATTTGCCAAGACATTTTTGGCCCTAAGCAATGGAAGCCATTGCCCTGATTTTTTTATTGCCATCAGAAAACTAAGGAACCTTTGCTTTGTGACCTCACCAAAACAGTTAGGGTCACTGCAATATTAAACGAGGTATGGAAAAAAGGGACAGAATATGAAAAGAGGTTGGCTTTGAGAGGAGGTACAAATATATGATTTCTTCCCAAGATAACCCTGGGAAATCGAGAATGTGGAATGCTAGTGTTGATAATTATTTCCCACAATAACTGAGAAGTATAAGAAGAATAATTCCAAGGGCAGGAGATGAGCCTGTAGCATTTAATTCAAGATGCTGAGGTCAGAGTGCCAAAGAAGAAGAGATGTGGAATTTGATGGTAGAAGTCAGAAGTAACTGAACAGATTAAGTAATCATCAACACAATATCAAAGGAAAAGTGAAATAACACAGGAAGAATTAATCAACAACAGGTGGTAAAGATGGAGCCTTGTGGGAGACTTCTGGAGTACTGTATAGAGAAACAGGAGAAAAACCAGAAGAGGAAAGTCTCATACAAACTCAACAAAGGTAATTTACCAATATTGTTGAAATGAAGAACATGAATTTCGAAAAGATCCTTGAATTTGTTCAGATAATAGTAGTAATTAACATTTACTTGTGGCCCAGAAAATCCATTCTCCCCCACACACACACTCCAATTTCAGATCACAAATAGTTTATTCCCCACTGTGTTTCTTTGACAGGGGCAGGACTCGAATGACCCATATGCTCCATTCCAGCTGTACAGTTCTAAGATTAGGAAGAAGAGGATTCCCTATGAAGTCTTCAAATCAAAGGCTTCTCTGAAATTCCTCTTTACTGCTAAAGGCATTCCAGATATATAAGACCAAGAAAGAAAGAAAGAAAGAAAGAAAGAAAGAAAGAAAGAAAGAAAGAAAGAAAGAAAGAAAGAAAGAAAGAAAGAAAGAAAGAAAGAAAGAAAGAAAGAAAGAAAACCTTGGTTCCCAATGTTCTCTCTTTTGGCCTCCCTTTTTTTTTTAACATCCTGGACTGTTGAGATGATGGAGCTTGTAATGGTCTTCTTTAAGAGTGAAGGTATGTAGCCCAATCTGTAGTTCACTCTTTAGACGGTTTTTGGAGTCATGATCGGCAAGGATCTGAAGAAGTAGTGATGGCTTTGCAGTGAGCATGTGCCTTGTCCATATCCTCTGGCTATATTAGTGGAAACCGATCCAATTTAATGCGACTAGACAATACATTGGACATATCCTTCAGCTCTTTTGATATCAACAAGCAGTCAAGTTTCCAATGGATGCTTTAACCTTTGCTCTAAAATGCACCTCCAGTCTATTAGTTTTCTACATTTGGAGGTAAGGATTGTTTTTGTCTGGAAGAAATAAGGCCATGGACTAATATACAGGAAGGCTCTGCCTGATTCATTATCACCTGAATTTTGAGTGAATTATAGCTTATTTTAGTGACCTTATGTTTATTACAATATCTTCCATACTCTTCCTTGACCAGGTTGTGTTCTGTAGGAACTTTCTTTTATCTCCTCTTTCACCTTCTTCACAGTTGCTTCATCCTTAACAGCTGCAGCCCAGGCTCTTCAGCAAAGAGCTATCTTTTTAACATCTTGGGTCTGAATGCCACTGAGGGACCAGAACAGAGACAGGAATGTCAACCGTATAAGATGAGGAAAAACCCAGTTCTTCTTATAAACCAATCAAACTCATCAGTCTTTGGGGGTGGGTTATAATAACTAGGTCCCTCCTCCTTTCAGAGGGGTATAGTCGTTCACAATCCATATCTCAGCAGGAGGTGATCTGACCCTGACTGGGAGGTGGATTCAGAATTCACCTTCAGATCATACTCTCCTTGCCCTGATGTAAAAACCAACTCTAGAGTATGACCAGCAACATGTGTGAGCCCAGTAGATGGTTGGGATAGGACCATGGCCATCGCTTGCATTAATTTGAGCCTATTGTCATGTATGTTGGAAGCCCCTAATAGTAAACATCTGGGGAGGACTCAATACATTATTATTGTTGTTGTTGTTTGCTTGTTTTTGTTTCTATATTGTCGTAAGCTTTTCATGCTAACCACCCTAAGTTTCTGTCTGGGAAAATCTGATAGTGTATAAATATAAAAATAAATAAATAAATATAAATATAAATAAACACCGCTGCAGTTACACATTCCATCTGCTTTGATAGGGAGTGAGCTGGGTTGCAAGGTGAATGATACACCAGCATCACTCCCATTCTGTTCCTGTGGTCCAGCATGAGGTAAAGACACTCTAAGCCCAAGCACAATACATTAGAGATCCTGTTGATATTGATAGAATATCTATGGACAACAGCAACTTCTCTTCCCCTCCCTTCTGACCTGCCATGATGCTGAATCAAATAATCCAGAAGACACAGCTGAGAAAGGGCTACTCCCCCTTCCTCTCCCATCCAGATTTCAGTTAGACCTGCCAGGTCAGCCCTTTCCTCTTCTTTTAGGCCCGTTCAGTCTCCCACAAATTCAGGTGAATGCCTGAATAGAGCTGTAGTTTTATTCTAATATTTAATTATTACCCCTTGTGAAAATTTACCCTGTTTCTGTTTTCATACCTTGGAACATTAGTTAATGCTGTGATTTTACATTTCTCATTATACAATGTTGGAACATTGTTAGAAAATTAAATGGAGGGACCACTTTTAAATTGGCATGGCTCATTTTTTACCCGTTAATTTCATGTCTGATCAATTAGGATGCATTTAGAAATATAGGCGATAAAGCACTAAATAACTTTAAAATGTTGCATCTCTTCTTAATGAGATGACATTAAGAAGTGGAAAGAGTGTCAGTACTCTAAAATGGAGGAGGGAGCCACATTTACCTACTAGTAGAGCACTCTTTGTCTGTTATATTGGATGTGGACCTGATGCTGTACAGCAACAAATTCAGATTCTCTACAAAACTGGGGTCCTGCTAATTGGGGTCCCACTCCCATGGAAGCCTGTACAGTAACAACCCACCCAACCCGCGATGCCTGAAAATCCGTAATATGCGGAAGCAGGTCGGGTGGGGGCGAGGGGGTGACCAGATCCTGCTGCCGCCGCGGTGCACACCAGGGGAATCTGACTTTCTGCTGTCCAGGGTGTCTGCATTGAAATGCATTGGCTCAAAGCATTTCAATGGAGATAATTTTCCCCATTGGGAAACATTGGCTCAATGCATTCCATTGGGGAAAATTTATCCATTGCAATGCATTGGCTCAATGCATTTCAATGGAGATTGTGGGGCAGCGGCGTGGGGTGATGCGATTGCTCCCCGCCACCCCCCGGCGTGGCTCCGAGGCTTCTCAGAAGGGCCCAGGGGGCGGCGCGGGGCAATGCGATCACTCCCCGCCTCCCCCCTGCAGCTCCGAGGCTTCTCGGAGGGCCCGGGGGGCGGCGCGGGGCGATGCGATCGCCCCCCTACGCAGCTCTGAGGCTTCTCAGAGGGCCCGGGGCGGCGCGGGGCGATGCGAGTGCTCCCCGCTGCCCCCCCGTGTGGCTCAGAGGCTTCTCAGAGTGGCCCGGGGGGCGGCGCGGGGCAATGCGATCACTCCCCGCCTCCCCCCTGCAGCTCCGAGGCTTCTCGGAGGGGCCAGGGGCGGCGCAGGGCGATACGATCCCCCCCACAGCTCTGAGGCTTCTCAGAGGGGCCGGGGCGGCGCGGGGCGATGCGATCACTCCCCGCCGCCCCCCTGTGCGGCCCCAAGGCGCAGGTACTGCGATCCCGTGATATAGTGAGACCGCAGTACCTGAACCGCGAAATGGCGGGTGGTGACTGTATAAACAGTTATTGGAGTGGAGTCTTATTGCTGTTTTTTAATATATGAACCTGCTTCCCACTTACAGTCCACAAAGAAGCTTAGGTGATGTGCCATTGAGTTAAAGACAACATTTATCTCTTTTTAAAACATTTATATCCTGCTGTTTTCAACAGAACTCAAGAGACCAAGTTCTGCTTAGGGCTCATCAAGGTTTCTGCTCTATATTTGTTTAGACTACATTCCATACAAATTCAAGGAGATATATGATATGAATTTATTTTAAAAGCTTTTTGATTTTGTTAAGAATTTAGTTGAAGAATAGTCCCAAATCCATTTGATTATATTTGTGGGGATGATCCTTTTCTTTGGCAGTAGTCTGGTTTACAGGCAACTATGCTTTGAAACTAAAGGAATATTCCTCCTCCTGCTCCCAACCCTATTTCATTTAATTTCCTTTGCATCCAAGTTGTGAAATTGTGCTTGCATTACAAATCATAATTCTTTACCAGGAACAAACCCCTAATATGCAGCTCCAAGATTAAGATGTTCTGTTGCCATTCCTGATGCAAGATTTGTGTCCGTTTAAATAAAATTGGTTTACTTTAAACAAAGTAAAGAAACCCCTGTTGTTGTGACTGACGTTACTGGAACCTTTCACGGGGCATAATTGCAATTTTGATGTGACAAGGTCTTCTTCTTTCCATCTCCACATGTGTTGCCTGCTGTGTTGGGAGTATCTGAAGGCAGCTCCCCAAAACTGGAAATTGTTGTTGTTGGGGAATGCATTGCATTGATGATATGTCTGAGGGTTTCAGTTGGGAGCTGTAGGCGGTTGTCATTCTCTCTATTGGATGTGTCTTGCAGCAGGTTGTTCTTGTAGTCAGTTTGCTTTTTCACCATGCTTGATGGATGATGTAGATTAAGAAATTCCTCCTCTTGCTCCATGTGTCTGTGTCTAGTGGTTCTGATCAAACCTAGTTAAATCTGAAACCTTGGCTGAAGACAATAGATTTGGTGATGCTTTCTGGTTGTAAGCTGGGGGCATGTGAGTATGGTAAACAGTCATTAAGCTTCATATATAACAAAGTATTGATATATCCCTTGTGGATAGTGGTGGATGGTTTTTAGTGACTGATCAAGGAGAAGCAAAACTGGTCTCTTGGCCAGATGGGTGGGATAAAAATTCAATAAATAAATATGTTCCCACTTGGTTGATAATTTGTGTCCTTACTTTGTTGTGGGAATATGCGTAAATAAAACAATCATGTATTTGTACTCCGTCGTCCAAGGAAATGCAGTTTGATCCACAAAGCCTCACAATGAAATGAAATCATTACTCTTTAATGTGGTACAAATTGTTTCTTCTGCTAAATCCTAATACACTCAAACTCACCCAGAGGTAAGTCCAATTTACCTGAAACAGACTTACTGCTTAATTCATGGTTGCAAAACTGCAGCTAAGCTACCTGTTAAACTAACTAGGGGTGACTTTACTGTATAGTGCACTGACACTAGCTTGCTCTATTTAAATACCTTGGAAGGCAAGAAAGACGAGGGGGGGGGGAGTTTAGCTTTATATGAGCACAAACTGTTCCAGAGAAACTCTCTCCCTCCCACACCCCCTCTGGCTACTATCTTTCTCCCTGTCTCACTTTCTTTCTCTGTTGTTTCTCTCAAATTCTTTTCTCTCTAAGTGGCTCCTCTCTCTTTCTCCCTACTACACCCATTTTGGCTCCTCTCCCTCGATCTGTGACTCTTCCTTCATGCTCTATTTGGCTTCTGTAGCCCTCTCTTCAACCTTTCTCTCTTTGGTTTAAATCATATTGCTTAGGATAGTAAGTCTCATTTTGAACCAGTGAAATTCCAGAACAATTGACTCGGCAAATCCCTACTGATTCAGTAGACCTTCTCCAGTGTGACTTGCTGTGTTAACAACATGATTTCAGCCATAATGTGTTTATTTTTTCAAAGACACCTAGTCCTGTAGCAAGGCTGAGGTCCTAGTCTATAATCTCGCTCAGAAGTATTGTTCACCTCTTGAAATTTGGATTAGAGCAAGAACATATTGTCTACTAGACATCTGCCAAATATAATTTTGATTCAACAGCCCGTTCCAAAGATTAAATCTTTTGTTTGGACTGCCCCTTCCTATCAATAATGGCTTAGGAAATGCTGTTTTAATTGCTCACATAATATCTGAGCTGCTTCTGCTTATTTAATGCCTTTAATAAGATGAATCAGGAGTGGATCAGGGCCCTACCTGACATTGTTATATTCTTGAAGGGATACTGCATTAAGTTAGTAAGCAGGAATTCAGTTTAGCAGTTTGCACCCTATCCCATCAGTAATACTTCAGGCATCTTTGGGACATACCTCCAAACATATTATTTATTTATTTATTTAAAGGTATTTTTATCCCACCTTTCTCCTTGAAAAGGTTCCAAGGAGGCTTACAGTAATGAGGGATAATATACAGTCCAGTAGAATTAAGACATATTCAAGTATTGAGAACTACGGCATCCTACTTAAAAGATAACATTACATTAAAGATACCAAAGAACGTGAACAGTTAAAAAGAGAGTAAAATTCCATGTAAAGTTATGAGTGAGGGAAACTAACATTCAGAACATAGTGTCAATGCCATCACAAAGTCTATAAACACAAATTCTATGTGTTCATATATGATAGACTCATATAAAAGTCTCATAATAAGTAGTCCATCATTCAGGGAAAGCTTGCGTGAAGAGAAAGGTCTTTGCCTGTTTCTGGAAAGACATAAGATATGGGGCAGACCTGGCCTCTTCTAGTGGGAGGGAGTTCCAGAGTCTGGGTGCAGCAGCTGAGAAGGCCCTTTCATGTATTCCCATGAAACATGCCTGTGAGGTTGGCGGGATAGAGAGAAGGTCCTCTCCTGATGACTGTAACACCCGAGTCAATTCATACTGTGAGATTCGATATTTGAGGTAGCTAGGTTGTACAGTACTTTGTAGGTCAAGGTCAGCACCTTGAATTGTGCCCAATAGCTGATTGGGAGCCAGTGGAGCTGCTTTAATAGAGGTGTAATGTGATCTCTGTACCCCACCCCAGCCAGCAATCTGGCTGCTGCATTTTGGATCCATTGCAGTTTCCTGAGACTCTTCATCGGTAGTCTCACATAGATCCCATTACAGTAGTCTAGCCAGGATGTCACTAGGGCATGTGTTACCATGGCCAGAGCTGGTTTCTCAAGAAATGTGCGTAACTTGTACTAGCCTTAATTGTGCAAATGTGCTCCTGGCTACAGCCATGACCTGGCCATCCAAGCTCAAGGATGAATCCAAGAGCACCCCCAATCTGAGCACCTCTTTTTTCAATTGGAGGGTGACCCCATCCAGTACAGGTTGCAGCCCTGTCCCTTGTTCTCCCTTTCTACTGACCAGGAGAACCCTGTCATGTCTGGGTTTTAACCACCATGAATTGCAAATAACTGTTAGGAATCAGAAGATATACCCAAACTCTTTTTACCTTTACTATCTGCAGTTAGTATTAGAGAAAGTTTGTGTGTGTTGTGTCATTACAGTCGTGACCGACTCTTTGTGACCCCATGTCCATGGAGTTTTCTTGGCAGAAATCCTGGAGTGGCTTGCCAGTTCCTACTCCAGGTGCCTACAGGTCTAGAAACATGTAAAATTGTAGATTTTTGCCTCACCTCTTCCAGGTGAACCTCGGTACAGCTTGGCTTAACATTATACTCTCATTGATGTCTTTCTCATCTCTGGCCAAAATCCCATTTATATTCTGTGTGTGGTAGGTAGTACAAATGAAGAACTTTCAGAAGCCAACTCCATTAACCAAGTTTCTTCTATGAGTGTGTGAGTCCCTTGTTATTCCTTCTGCATCAACATTTCTGGATGCAATTCAAAGTCTGGTTATTCTGTTTTATAATATTTATAATCTTTTATAATCAGAGCTGCAAAGGACCCTATGGACCATTGAGTCCAGCTCCTGTCAAGTGGGAAATTGAACTCCCATCCTCTGGCTCTGAAGGTAGATACCTAAACCACTGAGCAACCCAGCAGTTTTGAAGCATTATGACCACAAAAGATATTTCTGAGGAATGTACAGGAAATTCTCAGAAAATAAAAAAGCAAAGAGCTTTTTAAAGACATGTAACACAAAATATCCTAATCAACTTCAAAATGGAAATAGAGAATAACATATAATGATATTGAGAATAAGAATCAACTTTACAGCCACTGAGGGTACAGTCTCTATGCCACCTTGGGTCCTTTTCCAAGGAGAAAGGCGGGGTAAAAATACTCTAAAATAAATAAATAAATAAATAAATAAATAAATAAATAAATAAATCCAGTTGATATAGTCCCACAAATTAACAGCAGTTTCCTGCATCCCCATGTAACACTAGAAAGATGGTGCCTCAAAGCCTTGAAAACTGCTGCCAGTCAGAGTCAACCATATTATGCTAGATTGCTGTCAACAATGGCTGTGATTTCAGTCTCTCTGTGACATGTTCCACCCATCAGTTACCAGAGTTGATTCAGCTGTTCTGGCTGGCTGGGTAGGCGTCTTCTTCCTCTCTCACCACTCCACATGTGTCCCTCATGAAGTTGCACACTTTATAGCAGAGGACCACCACTGCGGATAGAAAGAGTGTACTGCTCTTCAGTCAAGGGCACATGATAGACAAACAGTGGAGGGCCTGACATAATGTAAGGCAGATTCCTGTATTCAAGACTTAAGATTTTGGGTGGCATACCAGGGTGTGTGAAGAGAGAGAAATTAGCAATGATTGCCTCTTCCTTCCCCTTGTCATCCTGCTAACCCTTGGCAGCAAACAGAAGTAACTCTTTCATCCATGGAAGGATTTGGTTGGATCTAGCCTGTGAGAGTGAAGATCATCTCTGTTTGCAAACTCATACTTCAAAAAAGCTGAACACTAAACATACATCATAAATTATTGTATCCATGAGATACAACCATTCTCTACTGACTTAAAACCAGCATAAATGTTTTACTTGTAAATTATATATTTTACTCTATTTCTGAAGAAGTGGGACTTCAGTAAGGCCTTTGATAAGGTTCCCCTTGATGTTCTTGCAAAGAAGCTAGTAGAAAGTGGAACAGATAGTGCTACTGTTAGGTGGATTTGTAATTGGTTGACTGATCACACCCAAAGGGTGATTATAAATGGCCTCTCTTCAGCTTGGAAAGACGTGACCAGTTCATTGCCCCAGGGTTCTGTTCTGGGTCCAGTGCTATTCAATATCTTTATTAAGGACTTGGAGGAAGGAATAGATAGTATGCTAATCAAATTTGCAGATGATATCAAATGGGGAGGTGTTGCTAATCCCCTAGAGTAGTGATGGCGAACCTTTTAGAGACTGAGTGCCCAAACTGCAATTCAAAACCGACTAATTTTGTCACAAATGCCAATACAGCAATTTAACCTGAATACAGGTGCCTGTGAAGGAGCGATGCCAGGTGGCCACAGAAAAGGCTCTGAGTGCCACCTTTGGCACCCGTGCCATAGGTTTGCCAACACTGCCCTAGAGGATAGGATGAAAATCCAAAAGGACCTTGGCAGATTAGAGTGCTGGGCCAAAGCTAATGGAATGGGTTTTAACAGAGGGAAATGTAGGGTGCTGCATCTCGGTAAAAAGAATGAATGGCACAGATATAGGATGGGAGATACCTGGCTGGAAAATAGTACCTGTGAAAGGGATCTGGGAGTCTTGGTGGACCACAAATTGAACATGAGTCAGCAGTGTGACACGGTGTCCAGGAAAGCCAATGCGATTCTTTGTTGCATCAACAGAAGCATAATGTCTAGATAAAGGGAAGTGATGGTATCACTGTATTCTGCTCTGGTCAGACCCCACCTGGAGGACTGTGTCCAGTTCTGTGCACCTCAATTTAAAAAGGATGTTGACAACATCAAGCAGCGACCTCGAGCAGCGACCAGGATAGTTGAATGTCTGGAAGAAATGTCTTATGAGGAACGGCTTAAAGCAAAGTGTTCTGCTTATATACAGTCCCATACCACTTTTAGTAGTCTCTGGGCGGTTTAGAATTTTAATTACAGTGTGCAGGCTATACATTCTCCCCCAGCAAGCTGGGTCCTCATTTTACCAACCTCGGAAGGATAGAAGGCTGAATGAACCTTGAGCCTGCACCCTGGGATTGAACCCCAGGTCGTGAGCACAGTTTCACCTGCAGTACAGGCATTTAACCACTGCGCCACGAGACTCTTAGAGAGCTGGGAATGTTTAGCCTTTCAAAAAGAAGGCTGAGAGGGGATATGATAGCTATGTTTAAATATTTGAAAGGATGTCATATTGAAGAGGGGACTGGTTTGTTTTCGATGGCTTCAGAGACTAGGACTCGGGGCAATGGTTTCAAACTACAGGAAAAGAGATTTCACTTGAACATTCAGAAGAACTTCATGATGCTTAGAGCTGTTCGGCAATGACGCTGCCACGGAGGGTGGTGGAGTCTCTTTCTTTGGAGGGTTTTAAGTAGAGGCTAGGCGGCCATTTGTCAGAAATACTGTGATGGGGCTTTCTAAATGGCAGGGGGTTAAGATTTGATGGCCCTTGAGCTCTCTTTCAACTCTGAGTCTATGATTCTAAGTTTGTCCACATAAACTCATATTAAAATACAATAGTCTTTATGGTGCCACAAGCCTTTTTTAAAAAAAAAATTACTTAAGCCAGCTAGAAATAACCAGAGAGGAGGTTCTTCCATTAACTAAATGTTAATAAATCACCAGGGCCAGATATCATCCATCCACGAGTTCTCAAGGAACTTAAAGATGAAATTGCTGAGGTCCTAGCCAAAATATATAATCTTTCTCTCAAATCAGATGTTGTGCCTGATGACTGGAAGGTAGCGAATGTAACACCAATCTTCAAAAAAAGGATCCAGAGGTGATCCAGGAAATTACCAACTGGTCAATTTGACATGTATCCCAGGGAAAGTGATGGAAACCATCCTAAAAGATAAAATTAATAGGCACATAGAAGAGAAGGCGCTGCTGAAGGAGACCCAACATGGCTTTTGCAAGGGCAAATCATGCCTCACTAATCTGTTGGAATTATTTGAGAGTGTCACCAAGCATGGAAATAAGGGAGATCCAGTTGACATTGTTTATCTAGACTTTCAGAAGGCTTTTGACAAGGTCCCACACCAAAGGCTCTTGAATAAACTTGCCAGTCATATAATCAAGGGATAGGTCTTGTTCTGGATAATCAACTGGCTAAAGAACAGGAAACAGAGGGTATGACTAAAAAGAAACTTCTCCAAGTGGCATGAGGTAAAGAGTGGGGTCTCCCAAGGTTCAGTACTGGGACCCCTGCTTTTTAACCTCTTCATAAATGATCCAGAAGTAGGAGCAAATAGTTAGGTAGCCAAATTTGCTGACAACACAAAATTTTACAGGGGAGTAAAAACTGAGAGAGATTGTGAGGAGCTCCAGAGGGATCTCTTGACACGGGGGAGTGGGCAAACCAGTGGCAAATGAGCTTCCACATTAGTAAGTGCAGAGTGATGCACATTGGGGCAAAAAGAAAAAGAAAAAACCCAATTACATTTATAACCTGATGGGGGTCTGAACTCTCTGCAACAAACCAGGAAAGGGACCTTGGTGTCCTGGGAGACAGCTCAACGAAGGTGTCAACCCAGTGTGCTGCAACAGTGAAAAAAGCAAACTCAGTGCTAGGGATCATTAGGAAGGGTGTAGAAAATAGTCAGCAAGTGTCATTTTGCCTCTTTATACATCTATGGTGAGGCCCCATCTGGAGTACTGTGTACGGATCTGGTCACCATACCTCCAGAAGGATATTATGGAAATGGAAAAAAGTGCAGAGGAGGGCAACCAGATTGATTAAGGGACTGGAACACTTTCCTTACCATCTGAGGCTGCAGTGGCTGGGCCTCTTCACTCTTGAACAACGGCGCCTAAGAGGTGACCTGATTGAAATGTATAAAATCATACACAGTGTGTACAAAGTAGATAAAGAAAAACTGTTTTCCTTCTCGCACAACACTAGAACTAGGAGAAGTAAGAGGAAGTACTTTTTCACCCAGAGGATCACTGGTGTATGGAATTCCCTGCCAGAAGAAACCTTGACAGCTTTAAGAAAGGATTAGACAAGTTCATGGAGAACAAGGGTATCAATGGCTTGATGGATGCCTAAGGACATCCTCTGGGTTGGAGAGATAGGCAGGATATCTCTCAATGCCATTTGCAGGTGAAGACATATGTTTGGGAATTCACTGAAGCAAATGGGGAGCCGCTGTGTGAGACACAGTGCTGAACCATGTGGGCTGTGGCCTGTTCCAGCAAGGCTGTTCTTATGTTCTTATCTCAGAATAACCCACAAGAGAGAAAGAACAATAATTAATAGAAGTCTTATGGGATGTTAAAGGGGCTCCAGAGAACAGGGTTGTTGGGCTGCAGTCATAAAGGTAGTAACTAAGGATGGGCACCAAATCAAAAACAAAACACTGATTTGTCGGTTCGTTAAGTAACGCAAAAACCAAGCTGAACCTGGGAAGCAGCATTTCGTTAGTAACGAAACAAGCCAGTGATTTTTTCATTTAAAACTAACCAATTCATTTCTCTTTAAAACAGCTCCCGTGGGTCCTAGGGGTACCACATTTGGTTGAATCTTCCTTGGACGCTCCCCTTTAAGCTCTCCAAATTTTGAAAGATTTGGGGTTCAGGGGACCATGTTATTCAACTTCAAAAGAGTGCCTCCAGAAAAAAAATTTCTTGAAAATTCTATAGAATTAAATTGAGAATTTTTCTTGTTGAATATAATACCAGGCATAATGGAGCAACAGAAAGTGTATTTAGCCAAACATATTGGTCAGGGATGTGAATGTCACTGAGCCTCTGGGGAACAGTGACCATGCTGCAATCTCCTTTGCCATGCATGTTGGAGGAAGAGGGTCAAGCAAATCAGACATAAAAACCCTTGATTTTCGAAGGGCAAACTTCCCTCAGATGAGGAAACTAGTTAGAAAGAAATTGAAGGGGAAGGTTGGAAGAATCCAATCTCTTCAGAGTGCATGGAACCTGTTTAAAACAACGGTAACAGAGGCCCAGCTCAAGTGCATACCACAAAGAAAGAAGAGCTCATTTAAGTCCAAGAGGACACCGGCATGGTTAACGAGTGGAGTTAGAGAGGCTCTAACGCGCAAGGAGAGGTCTTTCTGTAAATGGAAATCCTCCCAAATGAGGAAAATAAAAAGGAACACAAACTCTGGCAAAAGAAATGTAAGAAGATGATAAGAGAGGCAAAGAAAGATTTTGAGGAACGCATGGCTAGCAATATAAAGGGTAATAATAAAAGCTTCTTTAAATATGTTAGAAGTAGAAAACCTGCCAGAGAACCAGTTGGCCCTCTGGATGGTGAGGGAGGAAAAGGGGAGATTAAGGAGGACTTGGAAATTGCAGAGAAATTAAATGAGTTCTTTGCATCTGTCTTCACGACAGAAGACCTTGAGCAGATTCCGCTGCCTGAACGGCCCCTCTTGACTAAAGAATTAAATCATACAGGTTAAAAGAAAGGATGTTTTAGGACTAATTGATAAATTGAAGATTAACAAGTCACCGGGCCCAGATGGCATCCACCCAAGGGTTATTAGGGAACTGAGAAATGAACAGTAATACGCAACAGTAATACGCAACTTGGCTCTTAAAACGGCCACAGTGCCGGGGGACTGGAGGATAGCAGATGTCACACCAATTTTTAAAAAAGGAAGGAGGGGGGACCTGGGAAACTACTGGCTGCTTAATCTTACATCTGTTCCAGGGAAGATGGTGGAAAGCCTCATCCAAGAGAAAATCTTAAAACACATAGAAGAACAAACCTTGCTGAGAGAAAATCAGCATGGCTTCTGCTAAGTCTTGTCTGACAAATCTTTTAGAATTTTTTGAAAAGGTCAACAGGCATGTAGATTTGGGTGAACCGGTAGATATAGTCTATCTGGATTTTCAAAAGGCTTTTGACACAGTCACTCACCAGAGGCTGCTGAGAAAATTGCACAGTCAGGGGATAAGAGGGCAGGTCCTCTTATGGATTGAGAACTGGTTGAGATCCAGGAAACAAAGAGTAGGTGTCAATGGGAAATTTTCACAATGGAGAGAAGTGAAAAGCGGTGTGCCCCCAGGGATCTGTCCTGGGACCGGTGCTTTTCAATCTGTTCATAAATGACCTGGAGACAGGGATAAGCAGTGAGGTGGCCAAGTTTGCAGATGACACAAAACTTTTCTGTGTGGTAAAAAACAGAGAAGATTGTGAAGAGCTCCAGAAGGATCTCTCCAAACTGGGGGAATGGGCTACGAAATGGCAAATGCGTTTTAATGTAGCCAAATGTAAAGTAATGCATATTGGGGCAAAAAATCAAAACTTTATCTATCAACTCATGGGCTCTGAGTTATCGGTGACAGATCAGGAAAGAGATCTTGGTGTGTTGGTGGACAGCTCTATGAAGGTGTCCACCCAATGTGTGGCAGCGGTGAAGAAGGCCAATTCCATGCTAGGGATTATCAAAAAGGGGACTGAAAATAAAACAGCCAACATTATAATGCCATTATACAAAACAATAGTAAGGCCGCATCTGGAATATTGTGTACAATTCTGGTCACCGCATCTCAAGAAAGACATAGTGGAACTGGAAAAGGTGCAGAAGAGAGCGACTAAAATGATTACTGGGCTGGGGCACCTCCCTTATGAGGAAAGGCTAAAACATTTGGGGCTCTTTAGTCTGGAAAAAAGGTGCCTGAGGGGGGATATGATTGAGACGTTCAAAATAATGCAGGGCATGAGTAAAGTGGATAGAGGGAAGCTCTTCTCCCTCTCACAAAATACCAGAACTATGGGACATCCAGTCAAATTGAGGGCTGGGAGAGTAAGAACAGACAAAAGAAAATATTTTTTCACCCAGCGCGTTGTTAGTCTATGGAACTCCCTGCCACAGGATGTGGTCATGGCATCTGGCTTGGATGCCTTCAAAAGGGGATTGGACAGATTCCTGGAGGAAAAGTCCATCACAGGTTACAAACCGTGATGGAGATGTGTAATCTCCAGCCTTAAAACCAGGGTACTTCAAGGGCCAGATGCAGGGAAGTGGTATCAGGAGACAGATATCTAGTCTCATGCGCTCCCAAATGCATCTGGTGGGGCCACTGTGAGATACAGGAAGCTGGACTAGATGGGCGTTTGGCCTGATCCAGCATGGCTCTTCTTATGTTCTTATGTTCTTATATTGTAACAGCAGCGAGAGTTGTCTTTGCAAAACATTGGAAAGAACCAGTAATTTCAGAAGAACCGGAGTTGATAGCAAAAATCCTTGAAACATCAGAGATGGACAAACGGTCAGAATGGCTAGAGACACCATAGAAACAGGCATCAGGAAAGTTGGTAAAAGTTTTATTTGTGGTTTTAAAAAGATTATTATACAAAAAACAGATAAATCAAGAGTTTGCGTTTGAAATATAACAGCCAGAAACTATTGTGTAACATATAGTATTTAAATAAGTCCTAACTGATATGTATATATATGAAATAATGAAAGTGAAGAATTGTAATGTGCCTTGCCAATCCTGCATCTCCCTAATTACCCTTTATTCCTACCCTCCCTTTCTAACCTTACTCCAACCATATTTCTTTTCTAATTTGTTTCTTATAATGTCCCTTTCCAGGAAAAATTAATAAATTAAAAAGGGGGGGAGGGTGCCCCCAGCAAAAAAACATTTCTAATTGCAATGTTATGTGTTTGAAAATAATGATCCCAGGCAGCTAACAGCATGGAAATGAAAGTGGAGGTTCCTCAAGATTTCCCCTTGATGCACCCCCAATTTGGAGAGGTTTGGGGTACAGCAGGTCACGTTATTCAATTCCATATGGGTGCCCCCAGGACTAAAATCAGTAATAATTTAAAAGTATTTGAAAATACTGATCCCAGGCATTTACCAGCATGGAAATGGCAGTGGAGCTTTCTCTAGCAATTATAGGGAACCCTTTGAAATTTGGAAATTTAAGCTCTAAAGGGGCTGTGGTGGTACTTAATGGAAGGAGTGTGGATCAGTGCACTGAGGGGAAGCTGTTAATTAACCCTATAATAGGTAAAACGAGCCAAACACACTCCTTCCATTAAGCACCCCCACCTCTTTTGGAGCTTAATATCTCTGCCCCTAGAAACC
>JAPFRF010000001.1:153529751-153539751 GCA_029282475.1 Phrynocephalus forsythii | reverse complement strand
ACGTGTACTCCTGTACTTATATGTGTACACACAGTAGTAGAATGTGTTAAGCCATAAAGCTGTGATGCACAAGATCATTATCTGCATTTCAAGCATTTCTTAACTCCAATGTAATCTTAAGAAATGATTACTCTATTGTTAATTACCATCATAGGACAATCTTTAATGTCTTCGATAAATACAGAGTGGGTATATGGAGAGTTATCAAATGGTTTTATATGATAAGCCTGTTCTAGTTGCAGTTTTGTAGTGGATTTCAGCTAATATGATACAGAGAACGTGGCAGTTGAGTTCACTTTACCCAGAGATCCCTTCCATTCCTCGCATAAAGTGTAACAACATGGAGTCTTAAACCAGATTGCCAGGCAGGGCTGAAATCACTTGGGAAGACAGCTGGAAAACTAATAGAACTACAAAAGTATGACTCCTTGGACAAGTTAGCCTGATTTAATTGTTGTTTACTAGCCTGATTAAAATAATGCCAATAAAACATATTTTAAGTATTTGCAATATTTCTTTAAAAGTAGAAAAATGTAGTTTGGGCTTAGCAAGAAAAAAGGAATTTTATGTTTGATGAATGACTGCAATTGATTAATTATTGCTGCTATTGCTTTCCGTATGTTTTTGAAATTTCAGGAAAGTAATTGAAAACTCCCCAGCCACAAATGAACACTTTAAAATTATGTATGTTCATCTAACAGCATATAAAATACTTTAATAAGCCCCTGTTTTAAAAAATACAAATATTATGGAATTTTATTTTTAAAAGCTGTAAACTTTTTGATATACGGTGATTCTCCATTTTGTTTTGCTTTTTTGGTTCTGTTTCATTTCTTGCTTTTTGTCTTGACTCTACTTTGTCTTTTTTCTTGCCATTGGAGATAGAAGGTAAGGACCCACAATGGAACTGAGGGAACAGGAAGGAGGGAGAGCAAAGGAGGGGACAGCCATGGAATAGGGAGATGACCCAGCGGTTGCCATGATTGCACCTAAGAACCCTCTCCCTACACGCAGAGCCCGGATGGCTCCTTGGTATACCAATGAGCTGCGGGCGATGAAGCGAGAAGGGAAAGGGCTGGAGCACAAGTGGAGAAAATATGTCTGTGAGTCTAATTGAACATGGCTTAGAGCCCATTATTGGGCCTATTCCATGGTGATATGGTTGGCAAAAGAAATATTTCATCAACCGTATTGCTTCCTCAGAGTGCCGTCCAGCAGAGCTGTTTCAGATGGTCTGGGATCTTCTTCAATCGAGAGATATAGTGGAGGTCCTGGACTACTTGTCATCTCACTGTGATGAGTTTGCTGTCCATTTTGAGGGGAAAGTTGCTCAGATTTGCAGTGAATTGGACTCCTCTATTGGTGCAGAATCAAGGGATGTGTCCAGTGTACCGTGCTTAGGTCCAGAATTACTGGATGAGTTTCAGTTATTGAAACCTGAGAATATGGGCAGGGTGCTTGGATCTGTCCGTTCTACCACCACGCTGTTTGACCCTTGCCTTCTTGGCTAATTGAAAGATCTGCCAGGGGGGTTGTACCTGGGTCCAGGAGGCTGTGAATGTCTCTTTAAGAGAGGGAATGGTCCCTGCTGTCTTGAAAGAGGCAGTAATTAGACCACTCCTTAAAATAACTAATCTGGACCCAGAGCTGGTGATTAACTACCTACTAGTAGTGAACCTCCCTTATTTGGGCAATGTGTTGGAGTGGGTGGTGGCTGGGAAACTTCCAGGTGCTTCTGGATGAAATGGATTTTCTGGATCCATTTCAATCAGGTTTCAGGCTGGGTTTGGGAACAGTGACTGCTAGGGTTGCCCTGTACAATGACCTTTGCCAGGAACCTCTCAGCGGCTTTTGACATCATCAACAATGGTGTCCTTCTGAATAGGCCAACCAGGTTGGGAGTTGGAGGCACCTCTTTGCGGTGGTTCCACTCCTTCCTGACTGACTGTGTCCAGAAGGTGATGCTAGGGGACAGTTGCTCTGCGCCATGGCGTTTACAACATAGGGTTCCTCAGGGCTCAATACTGTCTGTCCCCCATGCTGTTTAACATCTACATGGAACCACTGGGAGAGGTCATCAGGAGGTTTGGGCTGAGGAGTCAGCAATATGCTGATGATACTCAGCTCTAGCTCTCATTTTCCACCAATCCAGGTGAGGCAGTTTTTGTTCTGAACTCGTGTCTGGGACCGATAATGGACTGGTTAAAGGTTAATAAATTGAAACTAAATCCAGACAAGACGGAAGTGCTGTTAGTGGGTGCTCCACCAGACAGGTTAGAGGGCCACTTCCCTGTCCTGCACTCCCTCTAAGGGACTGGGTCCGTAGCTTGGGGTGCTCCTGGACCCCAGTCTAACTCTGGAAGCCCAGGTGGACTCAGTGGCCAGGGGTGCCTTTCTTCAGCTGTGGAAAATGTACCAGCTATGCCCCTACTTGAAGGAGCTGAGCCTTATGACAGTCATGCATGCACTGGTAACATTCCGTATTGATTACTATAATGCACTTTATGTGGGACAGCCTTTGAAGATGGTCCAGTGATTGCAACTAGTTCAGAATCATGTGGCGCGGCTGGTGAGTGGCAGGGCTACCAGAGACCATATCACACTGATTCTATATAACCTTCATTGGTTACCAGTTGCTGCCCAAACCCAATTCAAAGTGCTTGTTCTGATTATATAAAGCCCTAAACGGCTTAGGACCTAAATACCTGAAGGACCGTCTACCTTCCATATGAACCTACCGGCAAGGAGGTGAAAGGAATGGCTTGTAGGAATAGGGCCTTTTCAGCAGCTATCCCCAGGCTATGGAACACCCTCCCAAACGAAATCCACCTGGCACCAACGTTGATGACATTTTGGTGCCAGGTAAAAACCTTCCTGTTCCAGAAGTTTTTTAACTGACTTAATAGAGATTGTGGGTCTTGATGGCAATTTTAGTGTTTGTATTTAAATGTTTTTAGTGTTTTAATTGACATTTTAATCTTTTAATTGTTTTAACTGTTCATTTCAACTGTAAGCTGCCCAGAGACCTTTGGGTGGTGGATGACAAATAAATTGTATAAGTAAACAAATAAATAAATAAATAAATAAATAATCTGTGCATTGGCTGTTGTATATTGCAGGTATGTAGGCTGTCTGTACCTTCTAATATCTGTATATCTGTCCATGTGTATTTAATTTGCCTGATTCATATTTTATGTAAAATAACAATTATTTTAATAAATTTAATAAATACTTATATCTTTAACATTATTTTGTGGCAATTAGAAAGGTGTACAACAAAGGCAGCAGTATTATTATAGGGGGTACATAGACTTTGTTGAAAATACATTTATAGAACCAGTCATAAATTATCCTTCAGAGTTCACCCATAATTGAGTGGAAGAGATGTGATTTCTGTCTGTGGTATTTAGTCCTTTTTGCTTAGATACATAATGAACCTTGTTTCATTGGGTCTACCACTTAATGTTTCCTCCAGTTTACTGCTTTCTGCTGACACACTAGCCATGTTCTGTCCTTAAGGGTACATATGGAATTTCTTTACACACGTAGATCTTCTCCAGCTTAATTTTCTACTGATCTCAGCCTTTGGTAATAGCAAGTATGAAGCTTCAGATCCCCCCCCCAAATAATTTTCTAGTTGCATCATCTTCCTTCTAAGTTTACTCCATGATACTGTGGTCTCTATAACCACATACAGACATGTAGATATTGGATGAAAATAGCATGACCAGAAGATCCAGTGCTGATAGATTTATTAGGAGTAGGATGTGTGAAGATTCAGCATAAGACACCAGGTAGGTCATTGGCCATATACTGGTCTCATGCCTGCAACTTTTAGAACATCTAGATCAGTTCTCTCATGTTGTGGTGACCCCTTGCCCTGCTTGGAAGAGGCCATAAGCCCCCTTTGGCAAGGCAACTGCTGCAGGGGCCATAGAGAACTTCCCTCTATCTACATTCTACAGGTACCCTCAGCCAATCGCAGCCTCCGGTGCCATTGGCTGACATCCCCTCCAACCTATCAAGCTGTCACTCACTCTTTTCTCCCCCTCCTCCTGCAGACCTGAGCCGTTTGAGCCTTTTTCTTCAACTGGCTCATGGAGACCCCTGTGAAATGGTTATTCGACCCCCAGGTTGGGAACCACTGATCTAGATGATACCACCTCTTTTTGTTTAAAACCCAACCCTTTCAACAGTCAGTCCCTATACTCTATTGTAATTAATCCAAAAATTGTGCAGTTGTTCTGCCAACTTGTAGACTTAACATCATTTGATATTATACCAACAGTAGGAATACCATTTGTTATGTAAAAACCTGTGCTGCCACTACTCAAATGATTCCTTATCCTGGGTATGCATAGAACATAAGAAGAGCCATGCTGGATCAGGCCAAAGGCCCATCTAGTCCAGCTTCCTGTATCTCAAAGTGACCCCACCAAATGTCTGGAAGAGCACGAGACAAGATATCTATCTCTTCATACCACTCTCCTGCATCTGGTCCTTGAAGTACCCACGTTTTAAGCCTGGAGATCACACATCTCCATCATGGTTTATAACCTGTGGCAGATACACACATAGAAAGAGAGAGAGAAAAAATCTTAGCTTCCATTGGATAAAGTATGGTCTAGGCTACTTTAAATTTAGATAAACAAATGTGGCAATGTTGAATATGGGAATTTCAGAAGTTTATATATGTCATTTAGACATATAATTCAAGAACCAAAAAAGGAAGTGACTTCTGTTTATAAAGGAAAATTCACTCCTGGTGATATCTGTGTTTAATAATATTCACATTTGTGTATAAGAGACAGTGCACTTCCTTTTCCTTCCTATGTTCTCCCCCCTAATATAATTTTTAGTTTTGATGATTGTAACATATAATATTAAATGTTAAAGAACAATTCAGTTCTGAAGAGTATTTCAGGTGCATATTTCAGATAACAACTGTGTAATCAAGAAGTATGGGTATGTAAAGAGCCTATATCCCCATCCCGAGCATGGCTGTCTCTCTCTCTCTCTCTCTCTCTCTCTTTTTTTTGACAGCTGGTTAGTGACATGTTTACAGCAACACTTACAGTATCTTCTTCTTCTTCCACAGCTTCCAAAACTCTTATAAACAGTATGCTGCGAGACCCTTCTCAGATTCCAGATGGAATCTTAGCCAACCAGGTCTATCAGGTATTCATCACAGTCATCTTTTTTCAGTGGCAATGCTGTTATCTGCCTAGCAGTGTAAAAGATTTTAAACTTCATTTGATTAGTGTCATCATAATCTATCACTGGGGTCAAGCAATGCATAAACGGCAATGCAATAGTTGTGACAAACGCATTTTACTTTTAAATGCATTATTTTTATACAGAAGAGAAACGCATGTGATTTCTGTGAATACATCTGAAAATGCTTGTGATAGCCCTTATAAAGAGAGCAATTTATCTGTTTAACTATGATAGTTCTGCAGTTCCCCTTGATAGCACTACAGTACTTTTCTTATTTGTCTGCAGTGTATTGTCAATGACTATTGTTATGGACCACTGGTGGACTGCATCAAACAGTATCCTTTCCCATAAAATTTTAGGTGCACAGTTGATGAGATCAGGCTCAGTGGAGGAGATACGTCTAGCTTTAACCTGACATAAAGTACTGCTTCATGAAACACATATAATATTCCTCTATTTTACATTTAGTAAATTTCAAGAGGGTCACTGCAGACCCAGTCTCTAACACTGTTTAACTAACATCATATATGCACTAGATGTTGTCAGTTTAGCAGATATATATAGTATTTCCTGTGCTTAGATGTAGTCCTTTTGCTATGAGCAAAAATACATAACCTTATATTAAATTATTAGCTGTCACAACACATGTAGAATTTGTGGCTGCTTTGCTTTTGCCATTGGGCAGTATGTATTTGAAGATATGATTTAAAATCCAGAAGTGACAGTATCTGAGTTGCCAGTAACCAACTCTTGCATCTGTTCAAAAGGTAAAGTACATTTCAAGCTAGTTATTGAGAGCAGAGATGCTCCAGAATTCTGTAATCACAGGAGCAGCGAAATGCTCCAAATATGCAGATCACCGCCCAGAGTTCCTTTGGGAAAGTCAGGCGGTATATAAATGGAACTAAGAAATAAATATAAATAAATCTTGGTTTACAAAAGTGAATGAGTAAATTTCTAAGTCTATTCAGATCCACAAATAGAAATATGTCTTCTTGTCTAGAGCAGAAGTGAACATTTGGCTCTCAAACTGTGTTGCTAAACTCCTGTTTCCATTATGCCTCATCATTGGCCAAGCTGGCCAGTGGAAATGATAACTGAAATACCTAGTAATCTCTGAGTTAGTAAGGACATCACCCTCTAACTTAGTCATAATTAGATGATCGCATTTTAACTTCAGCACATTCTTATGAAGTCTTGAGGTATAGGAAGGCTAACATTATCTCTGTTGTCTTTATTGGTTTATTTCGATGTTATGATTTTGTTTTTGGTTTATTATTGATGTTACTTATTTCTTGTTAATGTTCAATATATTCTGCTTTGATTGTATTATGTCTTTTTTATTTTACTGTTGTTCATCTCCTAGAGCAGGGCTGCCCAACTTTGAACAGGCTGAGGTCTACTTTTTCTGAACAAACGTGCCTGAGGGCTACTACACTAAAACCTCTACTTAGGAATTTTATCTGTTCTGAGCATATGCTCATAAGTAAAAAAAATTGTCAAGTACAGCAGCGGTTAATCCATTCTGGTGGGAACATATTTCAATGAATTCCTATGGTAAGGCTGACCATGCACACGCTTCCCTTACACCCCCTCGAGCCAGTGTGGACGGGTGCAAGGCAGGTGTGTGCATGCTTGCGCAGATCGCCCTTTCTGCTTGCCCAGGCTGCTGGAAGACTTTTTTTTAAAAGGTGCACTTTCCCTCCCAACCTGCCCGGGGCCTGACTTGACTCTACTTCTCCTCCTGTTTCCCCCCTTATCCCTTCCAGCCCCCTCAGTGCCACTGCTGCTGCCGCCGCCCATAGCTCTCATTCACCTCTGCATTGTTCGCTGTGCAGCTGGGATGGGTCAAGCCAGCAGCGGGGCAATCACATCGCCACGGTGGCGCAAGGAGGAGGGAATGGCTCAGAAGGGGAGCAGGAGGAGCAGCAGGTCACAGTCTCTGTGAGGCAGCTGTGGGGGTGGGAGGAGGAGGAGGAGGAGGAGGAGGATGGAAGGTGGGAGAAGGGAATTCTCTGGGGGGAGAAGAGGGGGACGTCACCACGTAAAGGAGGTGGGCACGTGCATGATCCCGCCCCTCGCTGTCCCCTCCGCTCCCCTTCCTCCGCTCTGCACCAACAACTCAATTGGTCACAAGACAGTGGTGCGCCAATCATCTGGCTGGTAGGGAGAGCAGGGGACTGTGCTATGGCCCTTGAACTGCCTCGCTTGGCTGAGACAGTGGGCTGGCAGACCCAGAGCTTTGCTGGGGCAGTGGTGGTCCTTGGGTTGGGGGAAGTAGAGGTGGAGAACTTATCCCCTGACTTTTTTATTTATGGCTGGTGAGCTACTTTTGAACCCTTCACGGGTTACTGGTAGCCCCCAGTCTTCCTGTTAGGCCGGCCTGGCCTAGAGTGATTCCAGGCTAGATGGGTGGAATAGTATATAAATCAAATGAATGAATGAATGAATGAATGAATGAATGAATGAATGAATGAACATAAGATCCAGTAAAATGAGGACCAAGATGTTAAGATAATCTTTATATAAGCTTTATATAAACTTCCACTTGTTTTGAAAGATCAACATAGCATGAATCACCCAGTTTTGATATATTATTTTTCTGCCTATACACCAACACTATATTTTCAAAACTATTTACATATTCTGATATTTTCATATTTTTTGTTCAATAGATTCAAAGTAAGTAATGTTAGAGCAAAATGTAATAATTTTGAATCATGAATATACCTGGAGCTACAAAGCCTGATTTTTAATTTATCATTTTAATATAATATTTGTTTAATTTTTTTGATATTTAGATATTTACTTTTGTTAGCTTTTAGATATTGTCTTATAATAATGTAACCTGCCTTAGGTCCTTTTTAAGATGAAAAGTAAGGCTAAATAAAAGCAAACAAATAAACAAACAAACAAATGAAGGCCATCAACAGCTATTGATATGTTGAAACAAAAGAGTGTTTGTATTTCCGTCTTTCTTTAGATACTAAAAGAATATGTGTTCTAACCCCATCAACCAGTAAACAAATTACAGTATTAATTTATTTCATATATTCCTATCTTATTTATATGTACTCATGGTGGCTGATTTTAAGATGTCAAGTGATCTCGCCACCTGAAGCACTCTGCAAGCTCTGTTTTTTCCTAGTGGAAGAACCTGACAAAGGTTTTGAGGGAGCTATGAGCAGTCTGTTTCAACAGATGTTTCTTTTGGTGTCCATAATAGTCGTTTATTTAGAGCATAGATTCTCCTCCTCCCATGTTTGTTGTGACTCAGCAACTACCGGAAGTGCCATGAAGCACCAAATGTTTCAGTCCCTGCAAATGGGGAAACTTTTCATCCGTATAGTATTTAGCTTATTGAGTACAGCAAGTAATTGACTATGGCCCCAAGATCTCCAAGCCTTTATTTCCCATATCACTGTGATTGTACAGATGGATGTCTCCTTAGAAACAGAGGCAACCCCCTGTTTGCTCTCTTCCATTCATGTAGCGTAGAGATGGGTGTGTCATTTTGGAAGGGGTTCAGTTCTGAAATGAAACACGCCAGGACAGCTGCCGTTCGGAACCAGGACCCACCCTCTGAAATGAAATCAATCACTGACTTACCTTCTTTGGGTCATGCAGGGCAAAACTCCCAACGAGGAAACAGCCTCTGATGCACCGTCTTTCCTTCTCCCTGGTGCTGGCCAATCAGGAGCTATGCAAGGACATGCATCATCCCGCCTCCTTGTCTCCCTGGTTCCGAACAGCAGCTGCGCTGCCGTGTTTTATTTCGGAACCGGACCCCTTCTGAAACGAAACACCCATCTCTAATGCAGTACTCTGTTACACCAGGGATTGTTCGAGAAGGTATTCTAATATCCTCATATATGAGCACAAGAATAAACCCTATTGAAGCCAATAGAGATTATTTCTAATTTGGGCAATGACAAATCAGAGATCATGGACTATGATGACAAGAGTGTTACGCTCCATCAGTGTTCCAAGGAGATTGCAGTCAAAGTTCCAAGAAGCCTGATTTCTGCCTATTATTTTACAGAAGATAAGAGATCTTGGAGAACTATTTAAGAGCGGCTAGATGGCACAGCTGATTACATATTCCTACCTCGGTGCTACTGATGTATCAGAATTTTTGATCTAGTACCTTGATGTCCTACACTAAAAAAAAAAAAAAAACAAGCCAGCTCTCCCAGCTATAAGCTAAATAGTAATACAACAAACCCCCACCTATCGCAGGGGTTAGGGACCCGACTCGACCTGCAATAATTGAAAATCCGCAATATGCGAATGCTGGGTCAGGATGGGACTGGGCGGGCTCTCTGTGGGCTCATGTACTTACCCCAGGCCTGGTGCTGCCCAAACGGACCTGCAAGGGACTTTCTAGTCCCCCAGAGGCCCCCAAAGTGCTTTCTAGTGATCTGGAGGTCACTACTCATTTACCAGAAGTCACTTCCGGCTTGTGGGGAAGCACTTTTGGAGCCTCCAATGGGCCTGGGAAGGCCTTTCCTCCTTACCCCAGGTGGCCTTTTTTTCATATACTATGGACCCGCGATATACCAGGACCGCAGTATATGAACCGCAAAAGGGTGGGGGGACGACTGTATAATGGGAGTCAGGATTCTAATCCTCACCCATAAAGGCCTCTGGTCTGTCCTACTGCACCCCATGCCCCGAGTTGGCTTTCTTTATTCCAGGATCTTGGGAGACAAACATCTTAAAAGATCCTTCTGATGCATAAATTGGTCCATTCCCAGCTGCATCACAGTAGCAGGGTGTGACA